>PVJX010008872.1:39395-63518 GCA_004027295.1 Dolichotis patagonum
ACAACTGGACATCAACAGTAGCTAACACCATATCACTTACTCTGCTATAGTTGAGCATAGTTTCAAATACAATAATATCAAACATAACACAATAGTATAAAGCCATGCATAGAGTGAAAGAATTACAGGGCTTTCTGAACCGAATAACAGAAAATGATCAATGGGTACTATAATATCTCATTTTCGATAAAAAAAAATTGTTTAAACTATCACACATATTCAAATTCCAATAAGATACAATGTGATAGATAGAACCAATGGTAGTAGAACAAAAGAAGCGTGGTAGGACTTCTAAGAAGGATGATATTAAATCAGCAATAGCTGTCATAATGTTTTGTTTTCTTCAAAACAGCTGTTCATATCATCATGCATGATATAGTCAAACAAAACAGAATAAAACCATTCCAACTGATGATTGAAACATTGAAAGGCTTCAAAGCTATGAGATGGGGACTCATGCTTACCATAAAACCTTATATACTCTTATCAACTCTCATACTAGGGAGACTATATGGTATTTACCCTGTTCCATCCAACAACATCAGAATACACCTTCTTCTCAGCAGTACATGGGACATTCTCTAAAATAGACCATATATTAGCCCACAGAACATATTTAAGTAAGTGCAAAAGAATTGAAATTATCCCATGCATGTTATTGGATCATAGTGCTGTGAAACTAGAAATTAATGATAAGAGAAATTGCAAAAAACCTACAAACACATGGAAACTGAATAATACACTCTTGAGCAATCAGTGGGTCACAGAGGAAATTAAAGAAGAAATTAAACAGTATCTACAAGTAAATGAAAATACAGACACAACTTACCCATCTGCAATTAATACTTCTGTTCACACTTTCTGTTTTGATCTACATAAGCTCAGTCCACTCTCAAGCAAACATCGAAGTTTAAAATTACCAATCCTAGAAAGCAGCCCCACAGTCTTCATTCAAAAGGAATAGAAGGAAATGTCAACAATAAAAATACAAACACAGTATTAGTTTAACCAGGGGACAAAACTATAATTATATACTTGTATATATAAACTAAAGCTTGGTATAGTAAATGAGGCTTAAAAAACTGGGCAACCCTTGATTTAACATGCACTAAATAAGAATTCTGTGAATTCAATGTGACCCAATGGCTTCACATTGCGGCTCTTAGTAATTTCAGATAAAGAGACGCCTGTGCTTCGAAGTGAATCTGCCTAATAAAAGACAGCCACAGTGTGACACACTCTTACCCCAATATAATGCCACCTCTTGAAAGTAGTTGAGAGCCACAGTTGTTGTGATTCTATCCCAAGATCTCATTAAACTTCTGGAAAGGTCGCTCATGTTCAGTAGAGGGTAATTTTCACAGAGTAACCTTTTTTAAAAAGTGATAAAACCATAAAACCAATTAAAGCCTTACAAATGTCCTCTAATACTTTTGGAAGAATTTGCATAATTTCTGATTTAATAAACGAAACCCATTTCTTGATCTCCCCCTCCAGCCGCCGTGTTACGTGGAGTCAAGCCACACACTGCCCTTGCTTGTGCTTTCTATAAAACCAGCCTGTCAGTTCCCATTCTGAAGTCGGTACAGAAAAACAGCAGGACAAATAGAAACTTGAAGAATGCTATTTTCAAATCCAGCATGGAATTGAAGCCCTACACGGCAGAGTGATGCCGTCCACACTTATTTTCCATCTCTGCAACACCTTAACTGCACACTCTTTGTGACAAGTGCCCATCAACCTGTCTTGCCACGCTTCTTCCTATTTTTCATGCGTTTAACTTCATCTGCTTCTTTCCCATCTCCCAGGTGGAACTGCCAGGAAAGCCCCGAGGAGGAGGGCTGTACTATAAATGTTTCAACATCCACCATGACAGTGAGAATGGCAGCAAATATTTAAACTGTCTATGTAGAAGATGAATTTTAACTAAATTGTATTTTAAAGCTCAAGGAACTGAGTTTTTTTTTTTCCTAAATCATACATATGCATGAGAATGTTCTTATGCAGGGATATGCAGACACAGTTTATGCCCCAGCACTAAAAATTAACAAGAAGGTTGAGGGAAGTCAGACCATCATAAATACTTTAGTTTGGTTGAGTCCTGTGGTCTCTATCGTACCAATGAACTCTGCCACTGTAGCAAGAGCACAGTTTTGCACAGTAAGTCACCAAAGGGAGTGGCTGTGTTCCAATAAAACTTTATTTACAAAAATAAGTAGTGGGTCAGATATCTGCCTGTAGGTCATGGTTTGCCAACCCCTGGTCTTGTGGATCAAGTCACAGAAGCAACAGAATCAGGGTAAAGACTAGTAGCCAGATGGATATTTATCACTTGCACAGACTTGAGCAAATTTTCTAACCTGCTTGCTTCATATTCCTTGTCTATGAAATGTAGAACAAGAAGACAGCCTAAGAGAATTTCTCTCACAGGCTTGTTTTAAGAAGCAAGAGAATTAAAATAGGAAAACAAGCTAGATGTGGTAGCACACATCTGTAATTCCAACACTGGGGAAGGCTCAGGCAGAAGGATAGCAAGTTTGAGTCCAGCATGGGTAGCTTAAAATTATTTCAAAATAGGAAGTAAGTGGGTTCAAATGTAGCTCCATACAAAAGCCATGGGGATTCGATCCCTGGTACTGTCTCCCACTCCACCCCCCAATAGTTGCTGGCACATAAACAAAATTGCATATAAGGTTACTACAAACACCACTTTTAATGCAACTAATACCATTATCCAAGGACCAGGACAAAATGCATGAATTTTGTTTCTGTGAAAGTTGTGTCAAAGATTCCAGATTTTCTAGGGAAAATTAGCAAACAATTGTATTTCCACCCCTGAATCAATTCCTGTATATCTTTAAAGTAGAAAAGATTTTTAAGAAGTTTATACAAGTTAAAACATTGAATCAAATATATGTTATGTAGTTCAAATTTAAATTGTGAGGGGTGTATTTAAGCTTTGAGCTTACTCATAAACTACTGGTGAGTGTCTTAGGATTGGAATTCTTCTATTAAGTTTTGGGGTCACAGGAGGCCACTTGCACTGTTGTTTTCAAAGCCATCCTAAAGCAATCAATGCTGGTTTCAGGAAACTGGACGGAGCGGGCAGCAGTGCATAAGTTTTAAAAGTATCTTTGAAATCACCAATTCAATAAATTAGAGGAGTTGGGAGGGGCACTACCATTATGTGATTTCATTATTAAATGTAAAAGCAATTATTAAATTAAACTCACCCAGTCAATTCAAATAATGTTCTATAGTTCTTCTGAACAAAGGGAAAACCTAACATCGGGCTTTCTTAAGTGCATTTCTATTAGTGGTCAGAGGAAAGTTGTCTGGAGACGTCTTTGAGACCTCAAAGAGAAGGGGTAAGTGACTGGCATCTAAGATAGATAGAGGTCAGTGACAATGAAACACCCTACAATGCAAAGGAAGGGGATGCTCATTTAAAAAAATAAAAAATTCACCTGGCTCCAAATATCAGTGGTCTTGAGACCAGGGAACCCTGCCTTACATCTAGAGAAAAGCAGTCACAGTAAACTCAGCTGCCAGCTACTGTTTTGATCACCTCTTTCCACCTTTCTACCAACCCTCCAAAGTGGCTTCTCCCTTTTGTCCATGGGCACACACGCCAAAAAAGGAAGCACAGAGCCATTAGGAACTTTGAGGTCCCACAGCCTCAAACTAACAGCAGGAAATGGAACACAGGCTTGTCTGGTTTACCACACGTGCCACCAAGAAGTGGGCATTATTTGGCAAATGAAGACTGGTAGGCTTAACTTAAGGGAAATACGACATGCAAAGTCTTGGAGCTGCTATCAAATGAGAGACACCATCTCTGTCAGGCCCAGAAGTACTTCTGACAGATAAGATAGCAGGAGAGAAGTCCCATCACCCAGGCCCCAGCAAGGAGCCTGCAGCAGTTCCACGGTAGTGTCCTTGAATCCTGACCACCCAGCACCAGAGAGGAAGAGGGAGCTTTATCAAGTACCCAGGAGTTTATTACACTCTGTAGCTCACTCTCCTCGATAGGATTTCCTGCTCAAATTCAATAGCCACCAGTGTTTGGCAAAGGTTAACATCACTCTTTATTTATCAAGTAAGAGACACAGATGCCTGTTTGGCATTCCAGTATAACTCGTTGAGTATAACTGGTCGTATCCTTTGGCACCAAAAAAAAAGGTCTAAGTTTTACTTTATTTCATTCTCTGGCCTTCTGAAACTCACATATAAATTTCCAACTAAGCACCACCTAAGTACTCCATTTTTTAAAAATCATAAATTAACATATGTACTTATTTAAAAAAATCTTAGTATATTTTGCTTTGGACTTTTAGGTCATAACTTGGGCCAGGCTTGCCAAGATACCTCTCTGAGCCCACATCAAACACAGCTTAATGGTAGAACATCATGAGATTCAATTCTATATAAAAGAATTATTGACTCAAAAAAATCTTTTGTGTGACTTTGGGCAATGAATGTAAAATCCTATTTCCAGGAAGGGGACAGTGCAAATGCATGGAGAGGCTAGCATTGCAGGGAGGCCAACAATGCTGTTTCTTAGATACCCATGTCTTACGTTGTCCAGGTCTCTAGTTCTCAATAGCCGGTAAGGAGGAGCTGATGTGATCAAGCTCATCTCCTACACACTGTGCAAAACATCTTTCCCACAAACTGTCACCTCAACCACAGCCCAGGGGCACAAAACAGACCACAACAAAATCTAATGTTAAGTATGGATCCCTTAGTGACAGTCCCTATTGAAATAAGGGTGACAGTGATAGAAGCACCAGTATTTATTAGAGCTGGGTATAATGGCACACACCTGTAATCCCAGTTGTTCAGAAGGCAGGAGGATCACAGGTTCAAGGCCAGCCTGGGAAACTTAGCAGGATCCTATCTCAAAATAAAAAATAAAAAGGGCTGGGGATATAGCTTAATGGTAGAACATAATGAGATTCAATCCCCAGGACAGGGGTCACAAAGTGTCATGGTACACACCTGTAATTCTAGCTTTCTGGGGACTGAGGTAGAAGGATCATAGGTTTAAGGTCATCAAGGGGTACACAGTGAGTGTGCATTTCAAATCCTCCCAAAAATCTAAAACAAAAACAGGCAATGCTCAATTCATTAAACTTCATACACCTCTTCAGACAAAAACACCCAATACAGCATTTTCCTTTAATGCATTTTATAACTCCTAATCTATGGCTCATAAGTGTTAGTGATAGCACAAAGGTAAAAGTGAGTTGTTTGAGCTGAACATGAAAAATTATACTAAGTGGTTTTATTAAAAGTCTTTCTGAAAGAAGCAGACAACTGTGACATGCTACTGGGCTGAAGAGCACAACTCAAGGAGTAAGAGTTCATCAGCCCCTCCCAAGAACTCAGCTTCCAGCTGGAGAAGTAGGACTCACAACTGTAATCTCACCCTCTTGGAAACAAGAGCGCTACCACATCAGTTCCACTACGAGGAGACTGTACAGTGTGGCCTCAGTGATAATCTACTCAATGTGATTCAGCCATGAAGGCAAATCCAGCAGTTCATTTTATGAATTCATGACTGATAATTTAAAAAACTGAATTACGCAGACCAATTCTACCCAAACAGAAAATGCAGCAGGGGGCACACTTCCCATTCAACCTCTGGTCGCCATAACCAAAATCAGGTGAAGATTCTGGGAAACGCGTGCCTGTCTGCTGAGGGCTAGACATGCTAGCTGCTGCCATATACACTCTCTCCCCAGACCACCTGATAACCCGGTGAGAAAAGTAGGGGTCACTTATTGCCGTTGTACAAAACAGGCTGCTGAGGCTCAAAAAGATTATGTCACCTGGTCCCCATTATACAAAGATGTTCATTCATTCTTCCAACAAATGTCTACCATGTCATAGAACCTTCCATGTTCCATGACACCAATCAATCACCCTACACATATATATCTTGGCTCTCAGAGAGGTTACAATCTTTTAAGTGGCAAAGGATGATTCCATACTAAAATATGAGTGGGATGCCAACATACTTGTTCTTTCTGATGGTTCTTAAAACTAAGTAAGGGGCCTGCATCAGAAGCTACTTGCCTTAGAGATGAAGCAGAAGCCAGTCTCCATGTCCTCCATCAGCACGCCTTACCCACCCCCACTCCTGTACACGGACAGTTATGCGCACCAAGACGCATCAAAAAATCTTAATGAGGAAGTCTTTTTCTTTTTTTCTTTTCTCTCTCTCTCTTTTTTTTCTTTTTCTTTTTTGGTACCAGGGATTGAACTTACGACCTTGTGCTTGCCAGGCAGGCACTTAAGCCACTGAGCTAAATCCCCAGCCCTGAAGAAGTCTTTTTAAATCACTACTGGGACAGACCTTTCTTGTTCACTCTGCTAGGCACCACACATGACCCAAAACATTCCCTTTTCTTTTCCTAGCAGTGTCCCCACCATGGCTGTCCTCCTTTTAGAGAGGACATATGCCAGGGAGAGTCATTTTATGGCTAAAATGATGGCTCCCCCTATCCTTCACACTCTCATCATTAACTTGTATTAGTTACTGACCCCACAATGCAGCCGCTTCTAACAGCGATTATCATCTCACAAGTGGAAAGCCAGGGTTCAAGAATAGTTTAGCTAGATGGCTGTGACTCAGCACTTCACATGGGGTTAGAGTCCGGGTGTTGGCTGGGACACGGGTCATGAACACCAGGCTAACTCAATGGCTTTCACAGGAAGCCTTGGTTCCACCCTTCCCAGGCACCACCCTGGGCCCTATAAGATGGCAGGTGGTTACACCCAGCACGAGCCGTCCAAAAGGACAGCCCAGTTGAGAGGCACAGTTTCTACAGTCACTATCCTTCTACCTTACTCTATTCATTGCAGGTAAGTCACAAGTCCAGCCCACACTCAGGAAGAGATTAAATGCCAATTCCTAAAACAAAAAATTATCAAAGTTGTTGTGAGCATATCTTAAAAACAGTGTTATCTTTTACTCCTCTCCAAGATGAGCAGAGATCAAGACTTCAGAACTCAGGCTAGTTGAACTCAAAACCTCAAATATGAGTTTAGTATCTAACCAAAATGAGATCTAGATCAGAGTGTGCATAATAATACAGAAAGAAAATCATACCTAATGAGGCATTAAGCTTGGTGCTTAATTAAAATGTAAATTATCAAAATTTAAAGCAAAACCATAGGAATTTTTTTGGACTTCGTGTTTTAGGTTTTGGAAAGAACTATATTCCTTAAAAAAAAATAATAATCACATTTAAGTATGCTTTTTCTGAAATGGTTAGTATCAGAAATGTTTCAGATTTTTCAAGGGTTATTTCTTTGGATTTTGGAATATTTGCATAGACTTGACTGTTTTAATAGCTCTAATCCAAGAATCTAAAATCTGAGCTGCTCTAGAAATCCAAAATATTTTGAGAGTCAAAAAAAAAATATTTTGAGAGTCGTATTACCACTCAAAAAATTTCAGATTTCCATGCATTTTGGATTTTATTAGGGATGTTCAATATATACTGTCTTTTCCACAATTACATTTCAAAACCAGCTCATAGGTTCTGGGTTTTTTATGCATGTAGAGCTGCGTTCTTTGTATAAGAATGCTGCCATATAGACACAAGTTTATATCAATGCTCACTCTATAACGAAAGACAGAGTGGTGACTAATAAAGTCTTTTAGCCAGTGCTAAATAAATGAGATGGGATAGTTTCTAGTGTTTCCGTAGCATTATAAAATGTCTCAGCTTAGAAAAGCTCATTCACCAAAGATATCATAATCCTAGAAATAGCTAGGTGCATAAATGCTTATATATGCTAAAACTGCCTCCGGCAGCAGCATGACATACATGGTACAAGAAGGAATAGACAGAACGTAGGGAAGAAATAAGATATTCACAAAAACCTAAAGTCTGCTACTGTCCTCAAAAATAACTTCTTTCAAAACTATAAAAACAAAAGATAATTAAGAGTTCAATCTCAATAACCAGGAATGCCAACTTCTCCCCCCTTCCACACCCTCAACACTGGACACCCAAGCCATGGCCCTCAAATGGAGCTATGCGCAGCATCCCACAACACCCCCACCTCCTTTTTCTTACCCTGAGACAAGATCTTTCAAGATTGATGACAGTTGCCCTGGCTGGGTTTGAACTCTTGCCTGAGCCTCCCAGAATGTGAGGATTGCAGGGTGCACCACCACACCCAGCTCAATCCTCTCTTTCTACAAATAAGGGGGAGGAGGTGCTGGGCTGCACCTTAATGGTGTGTGCTTTAAACCCTGGGTTCCGTCCTTACTACCGCCTCAAAAAACCAGCAGTTTTTTAATAACTGTATAAAATACGCTATGCCAAGAATCACCATCACTGTCAACTTGTGAGCACACTGCCATGGAATCGTCCTCAGAATTAGTCCTCTGATCCTCATGTTGACACCATGAGGAAGGCATTATTATTTTTCCTTTTTCAACAAAGAGGAAACTGAAATTTAGGGAACTGTAAAAAATTTTTACCACTTACCAGTTCTGTAAACACAGACAAGTGGGAGCCTTGGCTCTGGCAATTCGGATTCAGCCTCCACGATGGGGACCAAGACCCTCCACTGCCGCTTAGTGCTATACTTGGTCTATCTCAGCATATCTGGGGGGACATCGTGCTCAATCTATCTACTGGTCCAAACAGAAGTTTACCAATGCAGGACCTCTGGGCTTTCCTCCCTCTGGAAATCACAGGCTACCACTTGCATGTGAGCTTCTAAAGCAATCCAAATGGGCAGGTTAACATTCATCATCTTAGAGTGTTTCCAGAATTCTTCTTTCCCATACAATGCTGACAGTTTGTCACTTCCCCATGCCCCTCCATCTCTAATTCACTCCCATGTGAAACATCCACTCAAACTTTTCAATGAAGTGGATTTATTTCATAAAGAAAACCTTGTAACACGTACAAGAATGAAAAACTAGTAACATGGTTTAAGCAAATAGGTACCAGAAACCAATGATGACAATGACAATGATAATGTCTATGTTGACATTCTGCCACTGAGCCCAGATGGGACTTTAGAATCCTTCTAAACAGTGTTTTAAGTAGTCTCTACCTATCGATCAACAATAGCACTCAAAATGAAATCTATACTCTTTGCACAAAGAAAGAACTTTACACACAAAAGTTTAAAAACATGTTTAACGACCTAAGGGTTTTGGAGGAACAAGCTCTCAAAGTTTAGATCCTATTTTTTTTTATTCTCTTTTCTGCTACACCTGCTCCTACACTGACTGGACAAACACTATAAAGGCTTCTTCACTTTAAGAAGTGTCACCAAAGTATCTTTCCTTCCAGTGAATACAATTCAGTCACTCAAGAGTTCCTGCAAATTAAACTAGAAAACACTCAGCTAAGCAGCACTGTTTGGACTTGTATAATCACAGCCTTTGTCAAGAAGAAAAAACATGTATTTTATATGTGTATACAAAGCCCTGAGAACATCTAATCACACTGACAGCTTTGGGGCTACAAGAATAAAAACAGTCGGCATCTTGTTTTTAATGTCTTCAGGCCACAGTGCAGGACCCTTAAAAGCAGAGATCAGCAGGGCTTTCAGGCTGGTGGGAGTCCAGGGTGACCATGCCAGGCCCCCAGCACTGTGTGAGCAAAGGCATCTGGACACGGCCAGAAGAAAACACAGCAGAGCTCATGTCCCCAAGTCGAGGGAAGCTGGCAACAATTCCCTACAGTGTCCTCCCGAGCAAGCCATGACAACAAGCACCACATTCTGGATCTGCACCCGAGCTCAGGAGTCCCAACGCCAGGGTGGGTAAATCCATGAAGTCTAAAACTAACAGGCATATGCAGGTTGAACATCCCTCATCCAAAACTCCAAACTACAGTCTGCTGTAACACCCAAACCTGACAGGCCAGCATATGCCACAAGTGGAAAATTCCACACCTGACCTGACATGTCAAACTCTGTGTCATGCCCAAAGTTACTAACATAAATAACTACAGACTATGCGTATATGGTATATACAAAACAAATGAATTCTGTGTGTAGGCCTGGGTCCCATCCCCAAGATATTTCATTATATACACACAAATATTCCAAAATCCAAAACATCTGAAATCTCCAACACTTCTGTTCCCATGGACTTTAAATAAGGGATATTTAAACTGCTGGCTTCTTAATTGAATATGATCTTCTTCTTGATGTAGCCAAGAAGTACAAGACAGTGCACAAGATCACGGCCAGGAGCCTACACTGAACTCATCCTTTCAGTCTATAAATAATCTGTAGGTGCTGGGTGTTAGGACAGAGCAGTAAACAAGACAAATCAAATCCTTTACTCTCAAAAAACATGTACTATGCAGCTGGAGAAATGAACAACAAAACAAACATTTATTCCAGTCATAAGTGACAGAAAGAACACCACATCTGAAAATCAAAGTGGGACAGAGATGGGCAGTAAGAAGAAAAGCCAAGGAGCAGAGCCTGGCACTAGATCCCTGTTTTAAAGATGGAGAAATGAGCTTGAATTATTGTCCAAGTGTACCAAGGTCACATAAAGAATCAATGGTGAACCGGAGTTTTAAGCCACTGTTTCTTGACTACAGAGCCAATCCAAGATTTCACCTGGCCTCTTCTAACCTTACTCTTCCTGGCCACCACCCACACCCCCAGACAGGGCCATCTGTATTCAGTGTCTGGTTGCAGTGTGACCAGCCACAAACACAGGGGCATGGGTATCCACTTGAGTCAGGACAGAACATTCCCCACTTCACAGCTGTGACAGATTCTGAGCTAATGCCAACCAATCATCCAACCAGGTACCAGACATATAACCTCATTCAAAATGAACACAACATGAAGAGTACAGAATTCCAGATGTGGAATCCAGAGTTAAATCCTTTTCCTATCTTTTTCTTTGGATTTCCCACACAGATTCTTCAGGGAGGTGGGACACAGGCAGCACTACAGCCATAGACTAAATGCACACACCCCCCAGCAGTATCCCAGGGCCCCGCCGGCCCCAGCCATCCAGCAGCCCTCTTATCCACAACCAATCTACCACGCACATTCCCCACTGTCTCCTGCTATGGCTCTGATTCATGACACAGAAGAGAAGCTGCCTCCAAGACCCACAGCGACCACGGAAGCAGCGTTTTTAAAATAGGGGATCTAAATGATCAGCTGTGAATAATCATGTTAGACCCTCTTGAATCCATTTTTAATCACGAGCAAAGAAACAGAGCTCAGGGAAGAAATACGGGAAATTCTAGAGCACCATGAATCCATAGAAAACAAAGATACACAATGATGTATGATTTAGCAATGAGAATATGCTAGAATTCAGGTCAAACTGCCCCAAAATATTATACCTTGGCATCGGAAAGACCAGCAGAAGAAGCAGGCAGGTCTCTCTGACCTTCTCCTGAAAATGAGTCATGAAAATGAGCCAATCATGCCTTCCGAGTAGGTCATAAGGCCCCATTCCAGCAGATCCTCATCTCTGAACAAAGACAGCAGGAAGAATCTGGACACAGGATTCACTAATAACCAGCCTCCTCAGTTTACTACCAAGACATCAGATCCTATCGCCCTTCACTGTACTTCTGCACAACGCTCTATCCAGATAGTTCCCCCATTTCTCTGGGTCTTCATTTCCGAAGGCTTCCAAGTCACATAAGCTTTCATTAAGCAAATATGTATGCTTCACTCTTGTTAATCTAGCTTTTGTTACGGGGTTTCAGCTGTGTGATAAGAGAGAAAAGGAATGTTTTCTCTCTAAAACAAACTAGAATGTGAATCCCATGAGCAGAGGGATTACCTTTATTCACTGTTTTATCCTGAGTGCCTCAAACAGGAATGTGTGGCACAGAGTTGCAAATATACACCTGGGGAATAAGTAACAATACTGTTGTCACAGCAACACATTAAAAACAATTAAAGGATGTGTGGTCAGAAAGCAAAGATCAAGAAACCTGAGAAAATATCTTCAGTACTCAAGGATGCTAGATTCGACCTAGGGAATTCATCTCCTAAATAGTAAAATTGGTGTTTCAGGATCCTGCAGATTCTGAATGCCAACAGATCAAATGAAATCAAGTAAATGTGCTGTTAGCAGGTGAATACACCCAGAGAAGACAACCCAGAAAGAAAATTTTCACAAAAATGTCACCAAAGGGAAACAACTGGCCTTGGTACCAAGTACTTGGCACTGGTCCCTCAAACCGTCTCTTCTGTCCTCTAGAAACCCATTCCTCCTAAGATTCTTTCCTTAAAATGTAGCCCCAGTAACTTCCCATTACAGCCTAACTCTTTGCACATGAACTAGTGATTACAGAATCATTTCGATTCTATATTCACTAAGCCCTGAGATTAAAGCCACTTCTGTGTTGCCTCACCTTTTGCATCAGACGCAAAATGCTCAGGAAACACAAGCTCAAATAGAAAACCTATTAGTAAAATAAATGGTACCTAACCTCAGAATGAGGTACGAAATTATGCAAGCAAGCAAAATAGACAAACGTGTGTGCTAATAGAGAGCAAAAATAAGTAAGTTTTCAGGAAAAACCACCCAATACAGCAGACAAACCTCCCCAACTAAAAAGTTACTGTGACAATGGTCATCCAATCTGTATTTTCAAGTCATTATTGTGCCAGGCTGTGTCAGGCACTATTCCGGGACAATGTGATACAAGAATGAATAAAACTGATGGTTCCTAGAAATGTTATCTGAATATACAGGGTAAGAAATATGAATGGACTCAATGAGTAAATCAAAAACATAATTATAAATATGGGTTAAACATTGGAGAGAAAATAACCAGGAATGAAATATGGAGAAATACAGGATGGGGAGGTAACACCTATTTCATGTCACGGAGAGGCAATGCAGGGAACCCAGAGATTCCACCTGCAGGGTGGCTCACAAGGTGACCAGGACCCTTCAGTCCCATATCTCAACAAGCCAATCAAGAGTGAATCTTCCTTTTTCACTGGCAAAAATTCAGCCCATGAGAGGCTGGGAAGCAGGCAAGAAAACAGGATGGAATGGTCAACCAACCAGAAAGACATCATGAAACTCAGTTGCCTAACACCAGAGCTTCAAAATATATGAAGCCAAACTCACACAATTTCACCTCCTTCTCCTAAGTGTGTTCACAAGACTTGAGAACACTTCCGGCACATTAACAGATGCCTGCAGAAAGACTCACCGCAAAGACTGTGCCAAGGTGGGAGTAGGGGCAAGGGCACCCTCCACTCTTGAGCAGCTCCCACTTCCCAGACCTCATCAGAAATGCCGCTCATGTGCTGGTGCAGTTCTCACATCACACCTCGAAGGCGTAACACCACACTGAGGTCTGCAGAGATGAAACAATTTGCTGAGCTCCTGGTGCCTGGAAAAGCTACATAATTTCATGCCCTAATCTCATGCTCCCCTCTCATGTCCTGCACCGGGTTTCCCACAGGCCATGCATGCAAAAGAAGACAAGAAAGACCCCATTCAGACGACTCTCTGTTTAACAGATGTTCCTTCACAGTTGCTCTCTCTTTATAGCATACGCATAGGCTGTTTCCAGTAGATTCTGTTCATCCTGATTTCACTAGAGAACTAGGAGCAGCATGAGCCAAGGTTAATCCTCACCTCACAGCAAACAGATCCTGGAGCTCTCTTCATGGAGAGGCTGGCTCTTCACACAGGAAGAGGCCACACTGGTGAGCAAGGACAGTCGAAAGGGTCAGGAGCGGCACACGTGATACAGCAGGCAGGTACCTGAACCCCAGCAAAATAAACACATACACGAGGACACAGCTGCAAGAATGTAGCCGGACCGCAGCTGCAATTCCTCATGTATGGAGCCAAAAAAACAGTGTGTTCACTGTTCTGCTCCAGATACCTGAAAGAAGAGTGGGTGACAGGTAATATACTCCAAATAAACATTCTGGGAATAAATTAAAGTACTACTCGAAGAAAAATTGAAAAACTTAAATATCTATCAACAAAATGATGGAAAATAGGTGTTGTGACATTAATTGAAGATGATTATGGCTGTTAAAAATGATGAGAAATAGGGAATGCTGTGATGTATTATCTATTACGAACCTCATTAAAAAGGTGAATTAAAGAATTGGAAAAGTATGCTCAATAAAAAGTCAAGAGCAGATTGCAAACCATCACAGACAGATGTCTGTCCCTGTGCATGAAGCGTATCTTTTCTATATATATTGTGTACAGAAACAAAACTACAAAGATGAAGAGCAAAATGACAAGTTGAACTTTTGTCTAGATGTGAGCAGATTTTTAAAGTACTGTATTCTTCCCTTTTTTGCTTATACTGGCTTTTTTTAAAAACTGGCTTTCTGATTTTATATATACAGTCAGTCACCCATATCTGTGAATTCTGCATCCTCAGATTCAATTTACCACAGATCAAAAACATTTGGGGAAAAAAAGTCAATTGTGTATCTCTACTGAGTATGTTTAGAGATTTTCTCTTGTCACTGCTCCCTAAGCAATACGGTATAGTACAGAAAAGAGACTATTCATAGGACTCTAACATTTTATTAGGTACTATCAGTAGCCTAGAGATGATGAGAGGACTCTCATAAAAATGCAAACAGTACAGACCATTGTGTGTAAGGAGCTCCAGCATCCACAGGAACTTCCATAACTAATCTCCCTGAGGACATTGAGAGACAGTTGTACTTATAAATTAGTCTACAGTGAATACAGATTTTCTGGTTGACAAAATTGCTACCACCATGCTATCTAGTCACTGTTTGAAATCTCCCTTCCATGGCACTTTGATGGGGAAATTCTGCAGCCAAAAGAGGCTTCTGACCCTTGACCCAGTGGCAAATAGCTGGCAGTTACTTTAGAAGAGTATTTCTCAGACAAGCATAGTGTCACACGCCTGTAATCCCACACTCTGGGAAGCTGAGGCAGGAGGATTATAATTTCAAGTCTAGCCTAGGCAATCTAGCAACATAGTGAGATCCTGTCTTAAAATAAAAAATAAAGAAAGGGTTAGGGATGTAGCTCAGTGTGAAGCCCCAGGTTCAACCTCCAGGGCCACAAAAAAAGTGATTTTCAACTAGGAACAATGTACCCCCTAGGGACACTTTAGCATCAAGAGGGTAGGAATACCAGGGAAGCTGCCAAAGATCCTAAAATGCACAGGACAACTCCAAAACACCAAAATTACCTGGTTGAAAAATGTCAGTAGTGTTGACATTGAGAAATCTTGCTTAGAGGTAGTAAATGACAATCTTACACTGTGACACAGGAAGGAAGATGAGGACTTAGCCAAAATATAAGAGAAAAAAATTATCATTGAAAATATATTTTTTTAAAAAAAGGTTCCAGAAACACAAACAAGGAGAACATCCCCTTTAGTTGTTTCAAGTGCCCTTTAATCTTAGCTGCATCTGGCACAAGGTAAGATCCCAGAAGCGTCCTGTTCACAAAGGAGCACCAAGTCGGGCCAAACAGGAAATTCCAATCTCAGAGCTGGGAGAGGCAGACTTGAAGATGAACTCGCCAGTGGCTGACAGGCTCTGCACCTGTGCCTCAAGGACTGTAGTGCTACTGATTTAAGTCCTGGATGTCTTACATGGGTCAGTGTCTATAAAGCTTAGCCCTGACCAAGACACACAAGGAAGTACAGTATTAAGTAGGAAGCACACACCCAAAAAACTTCCAACACGTTGGTGCCTGAAACCTCAATGCCAATGAATCCATGGAAGGCCAATCCCCATAGGGACCCATTCCCACTCAGGAGAAAGTGTGCCCAAGGAACAGAGCTTTAGCCTCCTGCCTCATCAGGCCTGTTCAGAATACCTGCCACCAGTCAAGTGGCAACTGCAAGAACATATCAATATGTGGCTGTGACTATCATC
This sequence comes from Dolichotis patagonum, assembly GCA_004027295.1. Classification (NCBI taxonomy): domain Eukaryota; kingdom Metazoa; phylum Chordata; class Mammalia; order Rodentia; family Caviidae; genus Dolichotis; species Dolichotis patagonum. The sequence continues at coordinate 55,284 of PVJX010008872.1, forward strand.
AATATTTCTTTTGTTTAAAAAATCTGTACTAATAAGGCCACAAAATAAAATGACAACTGTTTTTAGTAGAAATTCAAAAGGGGTAAGATTACCTCTGCTAAGACTCAAAATCAATACACAAGAACTTAATCAACTAAACCCCACCAAGAGACCAGATGGTCTGTTAAGTATCTTGAGATTTTTATCTTACAGCCAATATACCCATCTGGTAGCAAACAGAAATTATGCTTTCAGAGACAAAGACAGAGACAGAGACCAAGACCAAATAGAACCAGGTAACTAACGTTGATGAATAGGGTTCTAAAAGTGTAGGCAGAGAAGAAATTTAAACATATGCAAAGATAAATGGGTAATTTATCTCAGCCATTAGAGTCAGCAGAGTTACATAAACTTTTTACTAGACAACTAGCAGCAAAAAATATAGGTACAAATTGCTGAATTATTGTTCAGATGAAAATAGGATCCCTAAAAATTTTATTGGTAGTTAAAATTAGTTTACAACATCAAGTAAACAAGAAAAGCAGGCTATAAAGCCAAACTGTGGGAAAAGACTCTTCCAACTAAGAAAGGAAGTCATCTGCCAATCAAGAATTAAAACAACACATAGCATTGGAAAATGATTGCAAGAATAGCGTTTTAAAGTAAAACTAGACGGCATTTGATGATGCAATGTGCATTTCATTTGATGAAATTCCCATGCTGGAGCTGGGATGAGTTTCTTCCACAGTAAAGAACACTGCTGCTCAGAAGCACATGGACTCAAACACAAAACTTGCCCTTCACTCAGTCATCACCCAAGATCCTGAGGACTTCCTCCTGAAAACCACAGACCCATCCCAGAGCTGGATAACTATGGCATCCCTATTCAGTCAGGTGCCAAATTTCCCTCTCCTGGCCAGGGCTCAATCATTTATGAGCTTTCTGTTTTGGCTGCTTCTCAGCAGCTTCGTGCCGAACTCTCCACTCCGCTCTATGAACAGGAGTCTCGTTGCACAAAAATCTTATATTACACACTGCCGCTGATGTTCCTAGGGTGTAGCGAAGGCAAATTCCCTAATAGTTTGTTGGCACTGTTGGCATTTGATGTTTCTAGGTTTACAGTACATAGACCCCCACACTCTTGGTTGGCTTCCTCCATTTAATTTTGTCAAATCATGCATTTCATGATAATTTCTCAGCAGCAGTGTGGAGCCCTGGTTTTCATTCTTCTATTATACATTACTGCATTTGTACAGGGGGGAAAAATTATCAAGTATTTTAATCCCTGGTGCTTATGGGCTTTATTTTTCCTTTTGAGAAAAAAAAGGGGAGCAGTTTCCTCATACTAGAGATGCCCCATACTAAGTTTAGTACAAAACTCAGAATCATGTTTATTAGGACTTTCAGGCCACCATTTATAAAAGTGCTCTTGCACAGTCTGCAAAAGCAAACTGAATAAATAATGGGTTTGGGGGACATAACATAATAAAGTCCCAGTTCCAAACCCAGCCCCTACCAGTTAAATACCTTGTCTATCACCAGGCACATATCTTTATTGAATAAATAAAACTTCCCTAATACTCAGTATACTTACTTATCTATATAACATCCTATTTCTAAGAGGATGTCAAGATGTAAGCACATTACCAGGCACTAACTATGCCTCACACAGTAAATTCAGTTGTTATGTTCTTCTGAGCCCTGCTATGGCTGGAATGCATCCTCCCCTAGCAACTGCTCAGGTTGCCAATGTGCTACTATAAGAGGTGGGACTTTTAGGAGGTGATATGGCCACGGAAGCTCTTCCTTCAAGAATGGGGAAGCATTACATAACATGTATGTCACTTGCTCTTCCTGACCTCCTTTCCCCAGTGCAGTGGCGGCAAACCTATGGGACACGTGACTCTGCAGGCTGCCTGTATCACTGAAAGCCCTAAAAGGCTCACCATCACAGCTCTAGAGGGTGCACAATAATACACTATCCTGCAAGCAGACAACAGTCCTTTCCCCAGACAATGAAACCTACTGGCACCTTAACCTTTGATTTCCCAGCCTCTACCACTGCGAGAAATGAACTTCCAATATCTATAAATTATCCAGTCCCAGGCAGTCTTTATAGCAGCAGAAATAGTAGGATACTCCCAAATTAGCACTAAGTTCTTTAGCCATAGTAGGGAATTCACACATTAACCTGTAGACATTTCTTGAATTTTGAATTTGCTGAGACAGTTGAAGGAAAACTCATCCTTTATTGTTTCATGTGGATAAGTAATTGCTTCCACACAGATAAGAACCTTTGGAAAAGAAATTCACTAACCAGCCCTGTCCCCACACCATGACCGTGACCATGACCATCACCATCAGTAGTACTCTTCTTACTTGGAGTTTGAAATCCATGAGGAGAACAAAGAAGCATTCTCCGGGGAAAGAGTGAAGTAGTATGCCATTATTCTGCCAATACAGAGCAAAGAAACTGAATAGAAAACTTACAACCCTGCTCTTTGGGAATATTCCAGAAAACAGCTAAATTAGTGTGTCAGAAGTGTGTATTCTACAGCAGAATGCCAAGCAAGTATGGACATTCCCGAATGCATCAGCCTAGGTCAATCCAATCAAACACCTTGCATTCGAGAGCTGTCCCAAAATAAATGCTGTCTCAAGACAGAGAAACTGAGGCATTTCAAAACACACAGATCCAAAATAAAATCTCTCATTTGGTTTTGAGTTTAATGTTTCTCCTTTCAGTGGTGAGTGGGAGTACATTGACAAGAGCAGACCAGTGGAGCCTGAGATGATGTCTAGTCACATGCAGGCATTCATGGAAAGAATGGAGGCTCCTAAGGAAAGCCAGGCAATCTGTAGCCACTAGAAGCTATTACATCCAGCCAAGATTCAGTGAGGAAACCCTGTACATGGAACAGCGTGGCATGGGTGATGAATTCACAGCTATTCTACATTAATTCCAGAAGGTCTTCTTCCTCACTAGGTGGTACTCTAACCTTACAGATGTTTCCTTTATTACTTCTTTATCACCTGAGGATACTCTCAGGTGACAGTGCACTGGACCAATATAACAAAGTACCAAGGCTCTACCTCTAAAGAAGTTGCAGAATGTCTTGCTTCAGGTATGTTAAAAGCAAGAGAGCAAATAAAAGCCAAGCAGCAAAGATTCATGATAGGGACAAGAGGGTATCAGAGGTGGACAGACTGTGATGAACCTCAAAGTCACAGTCAGGACAAAGTCTCAGGAAATTACTACAAGGTATTGAGTGCACTCAGTATTCCAGATGGCCCAGTGAGCCAGCCGCAGATCCAAAGGCAGGCACAGTTTGAAATTTGTCTCCTGGGGAGCTGAACAGATCCATACAAGTTAATTACATACTCTGTAACTCGGTTTACTTCTGCTTAGAAATAACAGTGTCATCCCTCCTTTGGGGAGTTATTAGGAGGACTAGATAGTATTTGTACAGTGCTTGATATAAAATCTGGCATATAGGAGAACTGTGATTGCTGTTTCGAGCCAATCAATGCAGGTAAGGATGTCAACTAATATTGCCACACGCCTAGTTAAGCAAAAGCGTGTGGCAGTTCTCCACAGAACTAAACATATACTTACTATATGACCTAGCAGCTGTATTCTTAGGTATTCATATCAGAGAAAAAAGAACACAGGTTGAACTAAAAAACCTAGTCATAAATGTTCTTAGTAGTTTTATTTGTAGTAGTACACCTAAATAAAACCCAAATGTCTTTCAAGAGATAAGTGGTTAAGTAAAGTGGGCTATATCCATATCAAAGAATACTACTCAACAATGAAAAGGATCAAATAACTTGGGATGGTCAAAGAAATGAAACTGAGTAAAGAAAGTCAATCTCTAAAATTGATATACTACATAATTTCACTTATATGAAATTGTTGAAACAGTAACACATACTTTTGGACAGGAATTGAGGATAGGAGAGGGAAGACAGGCATCTACAGAGAAACACCATACTATAGTGGTAGCGCATGAATTTATACACGTAATTAAAATGCACACAACTACTCACACACATTCACACCATATATACAATAGCTGGGTATAAAATGGGTAAAAATTCAATAAAATCCATCAAGCAACAATGAGAATGTCCTGGTCTTAATATCATATTATAGTCACACATAAAGTAGAGCCATCTGTAGTGCCCCTTGGTAAGGAATATATAAAATCCCTGGGAACCAGTTTTTGGCAAAGAGGGTTAGTTCCGTTAAGAATGAGATGATCTACTGCAGAGTCCAAAATGAGTCCTGTGTTATCCCCAAAAGAACCACCTCCTCTGCAAGGAGCACTACCAACCTGTGTCTGCAAAAAAACAGGAAGGATTTTTACAGCCTCTACACATAGCAAATCGGACAATGGAATGTACAAGTAGGAATTTGCATGCTAGAGGCAAGAAAAATAAACCAACTCTTTATCTGATCTGAGAAAATCCTAATAACCATATTAGGGAGCCCAGCTCCTAGTTGCACTGCAACATCAGGGACTGGAAAAAGAACAGTCCTGCTACCCTGCCTGTGTAAACACAGGTGTACTGAATACAGCCATGGTCACTTGCTACATGTTAATGACTGATTTCACACCAGTACAGCAGACTCAGGTAGTTCCAACACAGACTGTGGCCAACAGAACCTAAAATATCTACTCTATTAGACACTACACAGAAATAATTGCCAGCCCACAGGAGATAGCCAAGCTCAGGAATTAGGCCAGTTAAGCCAGGAGCCTCCCACTGCCATTTGTGCTCTTCCCAATAAGATATAACCACTGGCAAAGTGCCTTCCCCTCTATACCTGGGAATGCAAAAGTACCATGAGATTCAAAGCCTGTGCCAGCTGCATGTGACTGTCAGGGTAGGACTGGTGGTCACATGCCTGTAGACTAGCTGCAAGGGAGGCTGAAAAACATCAGATGAACTCTGCCCCACATGGCAAGAACAAAACCCAGACAGGAGGTAGATAAATCACAGCATGCAAGGGCTATGTGGAGTGTGGACGAAGCCATTAACCACAACCCAAACAAGCTAGTTTATACTTTCTGTGGCTCAATTCAAACATTGGGTTTCCTGCCAACTTGACCAATAAGAGGTGTTAATTATTGTCAATATTTGCTAAACCTGGACTGTTGTTTGTTTATGTTCATGTCCCATTTTTCATTTTATCTTTTACACTATATTTTTATCCCTGGGTTGAAAATGGTTAGGTTTTCTTAATGATCTATAAATTTGGCTCGAGGCAAAGGAATACCCAAGCTGAGAGCTTTCTCAACTTTGTGTGTTTAGGATGAAGCCAATTTTAAAAAGAAACAGCAAAGCAAGCTGCCCAAAAATTCTAACAACTTCCTAGCTGCAAATGGGTTCCATGGACCATAAAGAAACACCTTTTCCCCTTGGATTGACTTTGAGACAAATGGATGTCTTGTTTGTTCAAACTAGGAGGCAAAAAATTTCAACAGTCTAAGACTTACAAGAAACTAGAGATGAAACAGTTGTATTTCCCATGATTATCTCATTCAAATCATCTCTTATATTTTACAGAGTTCCATAACTCTTAGATATGGTCAGTCCCATTTCTAGCATCTTGACATGCATCCAGGATTTCTAACTCATAGATTTCTTCCAGTTAATTAAAACCAAACTAATTCCAGTTTGGAAAGCAAAACAACTAATTGAAGAGAGTGGCAAAAAGGAGGCACATATCCTTAGTACTAGAGCTAAGTCTTAGGTCCAAGGTCAATGTCCTCCAAAAATAGTTAGCAAAACCCCCACAAAAGATAAGAATCCTTCTTGAATTCCCTCCAGCAGCATTCTGCTCTTCCCTGGAATTACATAGTTGTTCTATCTCCCCCAACGTGAAAGACTAGGTCACGTACTGGCTGCCCAACTTTTTAAAAAATGATACATGGATTTCTATTTAAGAGAGGTCGTATCCATTGCAAAAGACATTCATGAGGCACCAAAAAATGAAACCAAAATTTGTGGGAAATGATATTGAAAACTTGGTGCTCAAACATTAACTTCAGCACACCCATAATCCCAGTAATCTGGGAGAATGAAACAGGAAGATCGTGAATTCAAGAACAGCCTGGCAACTTGGTGACTCAGAAGAATCCTATCTCAAAAGAAAGAAAACAGGCTGGGAACACAGCTCACTGTGATGGCTCTGGGTCCAAACCCCAGGACAAAACAAAATGTTTTAAAAGTTCAGCATATCGGGCTGGGGATTTAGCTCAGTGGCTTAAGCGCCTGCCTGGCAAGCGCAAGGTCATGAGTTCAATCCCCGGTACCAAAAAAAAAAAAAAAAGTTCAGCATATCTGCCAGAAATGATTTCCCAGAGCTGAGGAGACAAGAGACCTGGCATCTCTTTATCACTTCTAAGAACACCAGGGCACATAATTAGCACCCAATTAGCTATTAATAACTTAATATCCACACATCTGCTGAAACTCTGTAGGTACACAGAATTTAAATGTGATCACAATTGTCTCATTTCCATGAGAGTAGGTGCTGTATATATACAAAAAACATTTGATCCCACAGATGTCAAAAGAAGCAGAAATCAAAAGACTCATCTGTTTCATTCTACAGGGTGCAAATGGAGTTGAGGGGGGAAAAAAATCTGTATCCCACTCCATCTGTAAAAGTTTATAGTACACAATCTGACCACTTAACAAGCAAGTGCCGACTGCCTACTATATGCAATCACTGTGTTAGAAGAAATACTTCAAAATGCTTCTAATAACACCAGTGTATCAATAATAATCAAGAACATAGCCTTTATTACATGTCAGGTACTATTTTAACTATTCCAAATATATGTCACTGAATTTCCAATTTCATTTAATCCTCACAGTAATTCTGTGAGATAAATCATACTGTTATCCCCTGTCTTGGTTACTTTTCTTGTGGTTGAGACAAAATACCCAAAGCTAAAAGACAAAGGTTTATTTGGCTTACAGCACGTAGAGGCTTCAGTTTAATGCTGGTCAGCTGACTCCAAGGCAGGACAGCATGGCAGAGGACAGCACCGCAGAGGAGAAACAGGTCAGGCAGGCAGAAGGCAGCAAGCAACAAGTCACAATAGCAGCTCCTTTCTGTTCCTTTATGTGCCATCTTGGCAACCCACCCTTAGGGGTGCCAGGGCTAAAATTTTATGGTTTGTGTTTAGATGTCCCTGCCTCAAAGTGTCATGTGGTCATAGGTGGGTCTTTTTCAGAGGTGGCTGAATCTAGAGTATGTGACACTAGGATTAAGGGTGTGTGATTACTATATTAATCCACTGATTAGGTTGGCATAGTTCTGGGTGTGACCACTACCCACCGTAAGGGCAGTAAGCCTAGATAAAACAGAAAGGAGCTACTATTGTGGCTTTTTGCCTTTTGTCTGCCATAAACTATTATCCTCTCTGATAATCCTCTGCCATACCATCCTGCCTTGGAGCCAGCTGATTATAAACGGATGCTTCCACAAATTGTGAACCAAATAAACCTTTCCTCCTCTAACTTTGAGTGTCAGGTATTTTGTCTCAGCAAAGAAAAGGTGACTAATACATAATGAAGGACTACCGTAGCTGCTGGACTCCAGAACATGTGTGCTATGCCTTGGCAGAAGTCTGTCTATATTTTGCTCATGTCCAGACTTCGCCACAGACTGAGGTTAAGAACTGAACTGATTAATCTTGCCAAAGAAATTTCAAGGCAGTCTAATGTTGAGATGGGGGCATGGCTACTGTTGGGGGATTTTAGCCAGACCTACGTTGAGGATCAAGAGCAAAAAGCCCAGGAAAATGAGCTAAAACAGTTTGACGCTGGTCCAAAAGGAAGCTCCGGTAAAACTATGGACTGCAAAGATACAGCAGAGGAGAAACTGACCTCTGAAAAGACCACAAAGGCAACCATTTCAGAAGACAATGGAAAAGATGGCCAGGGGAAAGCACAAGAAACAGCAAGAATCCAACTTTCGCAGCCTCAAGGTTGCAATGGTTAAAGAATTTTCCTTGAGATGAGAGCCCCAGGCACCATGTTCCACAATGGCTGCAGCCTAGAGAATTTGTTCCTCACAACTGGATTCAGAGTGTTCAACAATCGACACGTGTGACTCCCAACAGGAAGGAAGGAAGGAAGGAAGGAAGGAAGGAAGGGGAGGAGGAGGAGGAGGAGGAGGAGGAGGAGGAGGAGGAGGAGGAGGAGGAGGAGGAGGAGGAGGAGGAGGAGGAGGAG
>PVJX010008873.1:0-63416 GCA_004027295.1 Dolichotis patagonum
TCAGTCTGGGTTGGAAGTGGTTTTCTTTTAGGATCTGAAAGACTTCACTCCATGCTCTTCTTGATTTCATTGTTTGTGTTGAGAAGTCTGCCATGATTCTGATAGGTTTTCCTTTATAGGTGATCTCTCTTTTCTCTCTAACAGTTTTTAGTATTCTATTCTTATGTTGGATTTCTGGGATGGTGATTATTATGTGTCTAGATGTAGTTTTATTTTGGTTATGGCTGTTTGGAATTCTATATGCTTCACTTATCCACATGTCAGTTTCTCTTCTCATGTTTGGGAAGTTTTCAGCTATTACTTCTGTAAACATCCTCTTGATATCATTTGGGGTGTCCCCTTCTTTTTCATTTATCCCTATTAATCTTATGTTATTTTTCTTTGCATCATCTTGCAGGTGTTGAATTGTTATTTCCTGATTCTTTGTTATTTTTAAAATATCTTGTCTTTCCTGCTCACTGGCTGCAATCTTATCTTCGAGGTCTGAAATTCTATCTTCACTTTCATTGAGGCGGTTTTTATAGCTTTCAATAGAATTTTTGATTTCCTGTATATCTCCTTGAATCTGCTTTATGCATTGTTTGTTTCTTATATTGTTCATTCAGGGATTCTATCTGTTTGCTTTGTTCCTCTAATTTTTTAGCTGCATTTTCACTAGATGTGTTCACTATTTCTTTCACTATTTTTAACAATTCTTCTTTTACCTGGGCAAGTATTTCTGATTTGAATTTCTCCATAGCTTTCCCTATTTGCATATTTATTTCATTTGATATCATTTCAGACATTTCAGGTGTATGGCTTCTTTTTTCTTCTATGTACATGGCTTCTAAGCTTTCTTGGGGAGGGCTAGAGCTTTGATACTGCTTTTTGGTCTTTCCTTTTGTCATTTTTCTATATTTCCTTGCTTTGAGCGGTGTTCCAATGCTTTCTCTGCATGTGTGGCGAATTACCTCTTGCACCCTCAGTTCCTGGAGGGACAGTGGCTCCCCCACAGGCTCTTGGCCTCCTCACAGGGTCCTAACTCCCCTCTGTGGGCTACTGGCTCCCTAAGTTGTAAGGCGAATGCTGAGTGTGGTCACCTCTGAGCCTGTGGAATCTCAGGCAGGCCAGGCCACTGTACCTTGTCCCAGGCAGGTCTCCAGGAGGCTCCCTTTGAGTGATGGTTGGGCCTACAGGTCCCAAACAGTCTGGCTCAAATGCTGGTTTCTGCAAAGTTCTCGGTCCCAAACAGACCTGGCTGAGATGCCAGTCTCCGCAGAGTTCCCAATCCAAACAGCGCAGGCCACTCTGCGGGTCCGGGAGGTTCCTGGTTCCAAAGAGTCAGGCCGCGATGCTGGTCTCTGGGAGATTTCCTGCGGGTGAAGGGCGGGGCTATGAGCCCCAAACAGACCTGGCTAAGATGCCAGTCTCCGGGAAGCTGCCTGGGGATGAAGGGCGGGCCTACCAGTTCCAAACAGTCGGGCCGAGATGCTGGTCTCCGCAAAGTTTCCAATCCAAACAGCCCAGGCGACTCTGCCGGTCCGGGAGGGTCCAGGTCCCAAAGAGTCAGGCTGCTATTGGCTTGGAGCCTACTTAACCCATATTCTAATTCACGTAGAACTGGCACACTAAATTTCTTCCTCTGAGTGTGTGTATGGGTGTGTGTGTGTGTGTGTGTGTATGACAGAGATAGAGAAACTGTGTATTAGCAAAATAGACCAAAGAAGTGTGATGAAATGTGGGAGAGAATGCATGTGTGTGTGTGGCTGGGAGAGGCTAGCAATCGGGTTAATTTTAGAGCATTGGCATTTTGAGGATGGTGGAGGTGAGAAATAAGCTTGAGGTCCATGCAGTGAGGCTTTAAAGGTCAGGGCCAGCCTGTGATACTTCATCCTGCTTATAGACTAATCAGCAATTCATGCTTATCATTCTGTTTTGGGGGAAATGGGGGATACCACTTCCTTATCAGACATTTGTCTTTTAGTGAGAACTAGTTCATCCTTTCCTTTCCACTGACCAATTTTATGTGTTCTGAAAATAAGTAAATATTCTAAAACAGTAAATGAAAAAAAATGAGTGAGAGGAATATTCAGAATGATCTTGGTGCGAGATATATATATATATATATATATATATATATATATATATGTGTGTGTGTATATATATATGTATATACATATATATATATAATAGCTAAATGATTATACTACTAATTCTATGATGAGTTCTTGGGAGAAAACAGTTAATACTCATATGATCAGATCAATTTTGCATGTCTGTATCTGGTAACCTAAGCAACTTTTTTGAAGATAACTATATGCAATATAACAACGATTGTTAAATTCCTACCATCTTGTTTTGAAAGCCTATATTGTTATTGTTTTGGATTTTTTGCTTTTGTTTTTCTTTTCTACTTTTTTTCTCTTTAAAATAAAAAAAATAAAGATCTCAGTGCAGTGCAGGTTTTATGGACAAAGTGTTCCTTCAAAAGGAACCTGGGTCTGGGTCAGGTTCACAGAACCTGAGCTAGTCTTTAGGTTATTTTTACAACAATAGAAAAATACTTGCCCCTGGTCTTATCTAACTCAGTAAAAGCATATGAAGTTTAATCAAAATACGCAAGTGAATGTTTAAACTTGAAAAACTGTCACAGTGAGGAACATATTGCCATTGATCTTGCTCACCTACTCACTCTCACTTCGAGCACACTTATCTCACTGTTCTTACCACTTTCTAAGCAGCTCTGGAAGTCCTCTTTATTGCTGTCTTTGTGAGGTGTGATAAAAACTATGATGAATGCTGCTTGGGTGCCAGCCAATCAAAAGCAAGGCTCTTAAAAACGTGGCGGGGTCATTATCCAGCTTATTCACTGCATCTGGCACTATGTAACTTCTGGCTCTTCTTCAAATTCAAAACGTCTATGAAAGGTTTATGTTTTGATTCCATTCAGGACACCAAGGCAGCCACAACAGCTCAACTAAAGACACTTACGAAAGAAGACTTCCAGAACCACTTCCAAAAGTGGCAAGAAGAATGGGATAAATGTGTGGACCATACTATTTTAGGGGTGATTGATGAATAAGAATGTGCTTTTTGGATAATAAATTTTAAAAAATTTAAACATTCATTATAGTTTTTAATCACACCTTTCATATTGAATATTTGAGCCTAGAATTTTTTGTAAGGACAATTCATAAAGGAAAGAGAAGTGAGATTTTGAGCATTCTTATAAATAGCAGAAAAATATTTTATGGTATTAATAACTGAGGAAGATCACCATTCACAAGGCAGTTTTGGAAAGAAAGAAAGTTATGGATAATAATAATAAAAATTAAACCAATAGTCTCTAACATGCCCAAAATAATGGTACGTTTTCACAGTCATTTTAAGCCTGATCTTGTTGAATCTCTCAAGAATTCCCATAGAGCAAATGGGCAGACTTCTCCATCTATATTTTACAAATGAGAAAACAAGAAGGAAGTGATATGATTTTCTGAATGCTCCATATCTAAGTGAAAAATTCAGGACCTAAATATGGATCTTTTAGTTTAAATTCATGAATCATCTATGTGCTAGTGCAGGATGAATTCTGTATAAACTGTATTACAAGTGATTGACTCAAATTATTATCCAAGACCCAGAACATATTTCTGAGCTCATTAATAACTGTATTTTTTAGTAGGAAATTTTTTCTTTTTTAGAATAATGATTTTTTGATCTAGATATTCATGTTCACTGTAGAAGTTTAAATATAAAGAAGAAATTATGAAAATTTTATAATTCCATCATCTAGCATTTAAAAATACACATGCTTAAAAAATTTTGATAGATTTTCTTTTCCTCTTCCTTCTATTCTTCCTCCTTCTGCACTTCCTCCTCCAACCTCTCTCTTGTCTCTTTCTCTCTCCCTCTCCCTTTTCCTCTCTCTCCCTTACTCCTTTTTCCACTCACTCCGTCTTCCTTCTTCCCTCTGTAAATACAGTTTGGTTTATGTTCTTTGTAAGCATCTTCTTATAATAAGCAGATATATCTGCCAAAGGGTCAGTTAATGCTATAAATAACTCTTGTGAAGGGAAATGTGAGATGTTTATATAATCTGAAAAGTGTAGTAGAAATGGGTGAAGATTCTGCTCAATCAGGTTAGTTGCTACTCATGTGATTAGTAAGAAACGAGCAAGATTTTCCTTTTGTAGCCCCAAACTGTACCACTGAGCTATATCTTTGCATAGACTGAGCTTACTTTTCACAGTTCTGTATAGGTCCAGCTGACTGGAAGATTTGGTGTGTGGTGAGGGCTTGATCCCTGGTTCATAGACAGCTATCTTCTTATTGTTGCCTCAGTGATGGAATGGGCAGGGATCTCTCTGATATCCCATTCTTGAGTGCTTCACCCTTAAGGCTTAACTTTCTCAACTGCTAAGACCCTCACATTAGAAATTAGTTTCAATACAATGAGTTTTGAGGACACACACAGTATATAGTAATCATCTTCAAATATCACTGAAGTCTCAATGGTCTTCTTAGAATTTGAAATTATGAGGAAATTAAGAATTGCTGAGATTAAGGTATTTTGGGAAGGATATTAATAGTAAAGGTTGGGGAATGTATTCATTTTCTATTACTGTGTAGTAAATGATCACAAAGGTTGCAACTCAAAGAAGTAACCCTTTATCTGCTCCCAGGTTTGTAGTTAGAAATCTGGGCAGACACAGCCCTGGGCCTCATAAGACTATAGTCAAGGTCCTGGCTAGTCTGGGCACTTATCTGAAATGTCTAGGAGAAGTCTGCTTCTAAACTTTTTCAGGTCTTTGGTCAAATTCATTCCTTGTGGTTGCAAGACTGAGGTTCCTGTTTCTTAGTGCTGGCTGCAGACAAGGGCCTCTGTTTGCTCCTAGTCTGCCCTCACTCAATGGTTGGTTGTTTGCTCCATCTTCAAACCAGCAACAGCTTAGCTTGTTCTTCAAATTTCTGACTTCTTCTTCTGCCAGCCAGAGAAAATTCTGTTTTTAATGGGCTCATTTGATTGTGTCAGGCTCACCAAAATCTCCATTGCTCAAGATCAACTGACTTGGGAATTTAACAATATCTACGAAAATTTGTTCACAGCAGTAGGTAGATTAGTATTTTTTTGAATAACCAGAGGAAAGAGATTCTGATGTTAGGTTAATAGCTTTAATTTTGCCTCTTGCAGGGAGATTAAAACACCACCATTTTTGGAACACACCGAATCAAGCCTTGGATCTCTTTTGTACTTTCAGAGAAGTTGAGAAATGCTTTTGTCATAGGGTAGGTACTTCCAGCACCATATGAAAGTAGTTGATTGCACAATCAGAAGGAAGAAAGATGAAGCCTCAAATCTGTCTGTGTGCTTCAGAAGGCCATGTGCTTAACTTACTTCTGTCACGGCTTGGTGTTGTCTTTTCATGCACATCTTTGATGAAAGACAAGGCTTAGGGACTGTAAGATGAAGACCATCTGCAATGTTTTGTGTACAACTAACTCATGTTTGGGTAGCAATTTATTGAGCCACCTAGTGGAGTTGACAACCTTAGAACAATGTGTGCAAAAGCCAAAGATACTGCTTGGGAAGAATTTCCATGTTCAGGGAGAGGGGCAAACTATTAGCTTATAATACCAACTGGTTATTTTTCTACATACAAATAACATGAAAAATATTCAAAGCATTACATTATCAGTTTCAAGTAGTTTGTCACTCATTAGTTAGGGACTAGTATTGTTTAAGCACTGAAATTCTGAGGCCAGGTTCTCTGTATTAAAATTCCAACTTTGTTTCAATATAGTACCAAAACCGTGGGCAAAATATTTAACTTTGCTGCATCAGTATTACCCCATCTGTAAAATGGACATAATGGAATTTTCAAACATTCAGAAGAAAGTCTTCAATTCCATCTCTCAGAGATAGCCAGCATTCAAGCATGTTAGCTGATGATTTCTTTTCATAAAGTTTAGAAAGTGTGGCTCAGTTTTGTTCTGTGACTCTGTTAGCATCTGTGCCCTTTGTGTCAGGGGTAACTAGTAAGAATAAGGCTTTTAACCAAGGAAACTGTAGTGCTCCACGATGCATGCTCCCTCTCCTTTCTGGAATGGAACAAGATTGTATATTCTAACTTCTTTATATCTAGGTGGGGTTGTATGATTACAGCACAGACAATGAAATGTGTTAGAAATAAAGTAGGCTATTTTTAGACCTAGTCCTTATATATTCTGTACTTTCCTGAACTATCCATTTGAAGACTGGATGCAGAGGACCCAGAGATGGACTTCAAGGCCATAGAATATAGAGGAGGTACTAAATAGGTGGTTCATCCAGGTCCCACACTGATATGTAGAACTACTTCCCATTCTGAACAACAGAAGGGATGAGAAATTGTGTGTGTGTGTGTGTGTGTGTGTGAATCTCATTGATATCTATGGGTTCTAACATCACTTACTCTGACTAAAACAGTATAAGTGCTTATTACAGGCACAGAAATGACTCAAAATACTGATAGCTAACACTTATTGATGAATACTGCAGAGAAACTAAGTTAGTTGATCAAGGCTACCAGCTAGTGAGTGATGGAACCAGGATCAAAATCTGGACAAAATAACCTTGAAGCTCATATCTCATATACTTAATCATTTTGCTCTAATGTTGGTATATGAAATATAGCTTTTCATCATTATTTTTGCATTACAGAGGCAAACCACTGGGTTGAAATGAACTTCAGCTAAGTTTTTTACTTAAGCATCGTTAAAAATATCTTACGATAAATAGCTATAGTAGCAATAACTTTTGCAGCTGAAAATAGTCTTTAGATCATTGAGTACTTACTGAACAGTCACAACAATGTAAATAGTTGTTTTGATTTAGGTCTAGAATGTCCTCCGACAGGCTAACGTGCTGAGAGGTGAGCTTTTGGAAAGTGATTGGAACATGGGGGAACTGTCGATTAATCCATCAAAGAGTCCAGAACTGTACATACTGCTAGGAGGTAGGGTCTGCTAGGAACAATGGATCACAGGGAGCATGACTTGGAAGAAGTTGTCTCTTTTCCTGACCCTCCCTTTACTTTCTGCTTCCTGGCTGCTATGAGGTAAGCAGCTTTTCCTCTGCCATACATACTCTTTCTGATTTGCAGCCAGTCAACCACAAATTGAAAACTGTGAGCCACAAGAAACCTCTCCTCTTTTACTTTGTAGGTGTTTGGTAATGTGTCTCAGCAACAAGGAAAATAACTAAGACAATGACCACACATCGGATCTATTTATATGGACCAGGATACATCAGTTTAGACACAACATCTCAGGTCTAACCTACTTTTCTGCTTTTGACTTGTAAGGATTACTTTTCATTCCCGTTAGTCCGTATCATCCATATTTCTCTCCACATTCCAGTTATCAGAGAAGAAAGGCCTTTGAAATTCCAAGATTCCAGTTGTGATAGAAATAGCCTGTGTGAATTTGGGTGTGGGTTAGCAGAAATAGCAGAAGGGGATAGCCATTCTACAGAAAAAAAATGCATCCTTCTACATTTTTAGACTATGAGAATTCTTTGTGTGTGTGTTTCTTGTTTGTTTAGCCTCCTGAAGATCATTATTTATTGCCTAAGTAAAATACACACACTAAAACACTAGTGTCCTTAAGGAATTTTGAGTATGGCTGTACATGGTCCTTATAGGAAAACCATCTTTAAAGTGTTAAAAAAAAGTCTTAAGAAAAAACTAAATTAGAAACAAAAAGATATGAAAACTCTGGAACCTATATGCATAGAAATAGTTTTTGGGGGGCCATATGTTCTTCTTTGTAATACAAATGTGTCGAAAGAACAAATATCTGCAGAAATCAACTACAAAGAATACCGTGCAAGTTAATGCATATCAAGTCACTCAATCATAAGAAAAATTTGGAATAACCAGCAGTGGGTCCAGCCAGACCCATTTTCTGCAGTGGTGATAAAATCCCAGATGCTGTGCCAGCCGTGTGTGTGTAGGCTCCAGAATGGAGGCACCCTTGTGATATGTGTGCATGGGGAGAAGGTGAAGACCAGACAACTTTTTGATTTGAAAGCCTTGCATAGCCTGTTTGGAATGCTAATGGATTGTGCTTTTTGCTGGTACAGAATGTTGATCTTTCTTCAAAGTGGGAAATTCTTCCCTCTCTCCTCCATGTTCAATTTTCCAGTAGTAATTCTCTACCAGATTCTATAAGTTGATTCTTTGTGGACTAATTTTTACACTAATTTAGAGAACATCCACCACAATCTATAGGAACGTAAAGAAAGACAGCAAAGAAATGAGATCAAGCTATTCTCCTTTTCTAGAAGAAAGACAGTCTGCTATGAGGCCAGCATCCTGCAACTTATTGCAGTATTCAGCTGGGGAGGAACCTGGAATCTAGAAGGTTCTGCTGGAAGGACAGAAAGTCGGTACCATAAAAACACAAGACTGTATTTTTGTTATAATAAAATGTGTCAAGTGATTGTAAACAAATGCAATGACCCTGGTAATACTGTACTTTGTAAATTAACTGTTAAACACATATCTAGATTGAATTATTCAATAGAATGTGTTCTAAAACCAAAAGAGGAAAGCAAACAAACAAAAAAAGAAAGCAAAAATAAAAGAGAGTAACATGAAAAAGTGCCCCAAGAATTACTCAGGAATCCTTTGGAAGAGAAGGGTTCAAGGGAGAAGAAAATGTGGAGCTAGTTAATGTGGATCTTGTGTGGGCAAAGTTGCAACATGGAATTCCTGAGCATTAATGGACCTTCCCCTAATTATATGGAAATGTCAGTATTAGCTGTGGTTTTGACTTCAGTTATAATATATTAATTTATGTATAGAACACATATTGCAAACAGTGGAAGCTGATTTTTTAATCTGCTAGACTGTCAAAAAGAACTGTGTTAACTAGCAGTTTCACACATCTTCAGCTGAATGATAAATGGTGCTAAATAATGTTGCGCCTGCAGCAGAATGAGATCCTCAGGGGCCTCCCACACCATTCAAGGAAAAAAAAGTCTACTCCACGTAGTGCACTGAGTGTAATTTTTTGCATTCATATCTTTGAAAACTGCTAGGCCACATATAGCACATTCAATAACCGGAGTATTTAAGTGAACAAGACTAATTTTATTTCCTGTTTTTTTTTTTTTTAGTTAAGCTGTGGACAGTTTATTCTCAATGAACCCTTGAGTTTCTCTGACTCATATTCCTTCTTGTTTTGAAGGAGAGCTTTTTGAGATACTTATTGTATCTGGGAATAATACAGAGACTTGTATTCTGAGGATCAGAGAGGAAAGTGTATTTTAGGGCTTTCTCACTGTGCATTCTTCACCCTCAAATTCCAGTCAGGTTTTTCCCTTAGGAAGCTCTGTGATACTCATATTCAAATTTCTGCTCCTACCAGATGCCTTTTTTCAGTCCTACAAATATCTGCAGGGACCTTCCTTTTTTTTTTTTTCTTTCTCCAGTCCTAGCATCTCCTAAACTCTCATCTACTATTTCCATCCTGACTGTTGGAACTTCCATTGCCTTCACTGTTCAGCATGTGAGACTGTACATCGAAGAGAAGATACTTCTCTGAAAATCACTGTGTTCATTGACAGCATCTATGCTATTTGGGAGCATTTTGAACTTTTTCATGGTGAACCCACACAAGTCAACTGGAAGCGTGCCTGGGAGTACCAATGGTGACAACAGTGATTTTGAAAGGGACAAAGAAATTTACAGGCATTACACTGGGATTAAGAGAACTTCTCTATCTTCCAACTAAAGATAGAGAGAAGCTGATACTCAAGTGTCTACTAATCAATGGATGCTAAAAGGCTAGTACAGCACCAGACCTGAGTGATGTACATAATTATTCTCTTACCATATGCTCCCAGTTTGAGAAATTGCGGGATCCTACAGTGCTGATCAGACTAGGCCCCAAGCTTCTATCACACAACTGAAACATTTTATTTTTCATGGCAATCTTATATCACTTCCAGATTTTAAAACTTTTTCCATTTTACTGAAAATTCTTGGTTGACTTGTTGGCAGATCAAACACTGTTCTTAAGTGCACATATTTAAAAATTAACTGTCCTTTAACATCAGTGAACAAAACCTGGTCGGAAAGCTTTTACCCAACAGAAAGTCGTTTAATTTTTCTTCAGTTCTTATGAACCAAGGAAAAAATTAATTCCTAGAACCTGTGCATTGAGTGTCTTTCTATATAGGGTACAAACCATATGTGCTTCATTATCTTTAGAAACAATAAATTTTTTAGTCTTTTGAATTACTGGTGAATTTTGTGCTTTGTAGCTTTTGCTGCTGTGCTGATTTAAATCGCACTTTTGAGTTTGAGTATATTTATTTTATCTCAAGAGGTAAGCAGGTGAGGAGATGCTTGGCTGTATATGACTGTGCAGTTCTCTGCAACTCCAGTGAACCCTCTTCTGAACATCGGCTTGGACAGGGTGATAACACTGAGGTTTTCAATGTGAGTCTTTTGGTTGAAAACATGGCTTTCCATGTTTAGCTGTGTGACATTTGAAAGTTTGCTCACCATCTCCAAACCTCAATTGTGACATTTGTAAAGTGGAGATGAAAGTAATACATTATTATAGAGTTGTTAGATTAGTTGAGTTATTGAGTATAAACTTAGAATAGTGTCTCAGGAAATGTTTTCAGTTACATTGGAATATATCTGAGAGATTATCTAAATAGGTTTTCCTTATTGAAAAATTACTTGATGTTACTATTAATTTGTTCCTCAAGCCTTTCCATTATTAGTGCTAATAATGGTCTTCGCCAATCTTTGTATATCAAATTGTGTTTTTTTTTTGCCATTATAATGGTTTATTTGCATTACTTAGAAAACTTCATCTTTTTTTAATTATGCTTTTTTTATTTAAAAGAGAATAAAACAAAAGGGGGCAGTACAGAGCAGATCAGAAGAGGACAACATAGGCAACACAGTACTTTACATTAAGTCAACTGGACATCAACAGTATCTAACACCATATCTCTTACTCTGCTATAGTTGAGCACAGTTTCAATTGTATATCAAATTGTTAAAGCACATCCCTGACATCTGTAATGGATACTTTGGACTCCTTTGGTCTGTGGGTTATCTGATTCTTTGGAAATTGTTCCACCAGCTCCACAGAGTTGGCCCTTGGAGGTCACCTTTCTATGCATTTCTCTGGTGTCTTTGGCTAAGGTTTTCAGGGCGCATGACCTAAGGTGAACCAATCATAGTCTTTCAACAATTTGGTTTGGGATTGAGACCTTTATTTATTGCATGTGGATAGAGCTGCTAACATGTACCATATATGCCTGGGAGCTATGAGGCTGTCATACTGAAGTAGAGAAAGTCTATGTGCAGGAGAAAAGAGTGAGGCAAAAAACAGAAGCCAAGATATTATTTGGAGGCATTCAGAGAGAATTTACCTCCAGATTTCTTGATTTCTTGTCATTTCCAGTTCATTCTTGCCTTTCAGTTACATGAAGCATTCTACATCTACCTAATTCTCTGTTTTTACTTTAGGCATCTAGTCACAACCAAGACTTCTGGTTCTTATCAACGATAATGTTATATTAAGAGCACGAGTCCATTAACATTCATCCACAGGCCCTACCATTTACAATGGCCTTCCATCTCTGTTTCTGTTTAGCTTTTGTGTAGTGCAAGTTGATCTCCATGTGTTTCAAACTTTTTACTTTTATTTGGCACTTAGAATACAGAACATTTTCATCTAAATTAATTACAAGAATTTTGAATTTACCTAATTTTATACTTGTACTATATGTAAGAAATGGTAGTTGATTAAAATTTTTTGTAAGGTGCCCCAAGTCCTGTGAAGAATATTTAAAATGATTTGTTCCAGATCATGTATAAGAAATAAACTGGGTATAATTCTTTTTTTTTCTTTATGGGCCTCCCATACCAGGTGGTGGCTGCAGAAAGACTTGGAGGAGGGCCCTCAGCCAGGAGGCAGCCGAGCAAGCCATAGTCTTACATAGAGCTGGGTCAGGGCATGAGGACAAGTCCACCTGCCCCTCCACTTTGCTACAGTAGCCCCTCCAGCACAATAAAACCCCCATCCACTGTATCTAAGCTGTATAATTCTGGTATCAATTAAAATTGACCCTCTGAGCTGAGGAATTCCTACTTTGGTGCAATCCAGAACTTGGACCCTGAGGGTAATTTACAGTAGAATTTCCAAAGTGTTTTCCTTATAACTCTTGTTTTCCAGGAATGGTAATGGTGTAACAGATCATAAAATAAATAAAGGATTTCATGTTCTAATGTGGTGTGAACTACTCAATTTAAAAAGAGTTGAGCTCTTTCATTTATTGAATGGATTTTCAGAAGAGACTATGTAATAGTAAACATTAAATTGTTCAGTGCTGTAGTAATACCTGACATAATTGCCTGTGGAATCTTCTTTCTGTAGAGAATGTCTTAGGGACTAGCGTTCCATGGAACATGTTTTGGGTGTACTGGTATGAATATTAGAGGAAGGCTGATGTTACCTGCTGTCACTTGATTTTCTGTGTTATTGCTTGCATTGCATATAGTTTTAAAATTTATAAATGGTGCTAATTCTCTTTTGGAATAGGAAAGTTGTTTTTCTTTGCCCTTGATGTGATCAGCTTTTAGGTTATAATGGAACAATTGTATTAAAGGCATTAAAAGAAAACTTTCTCTGCTCACATAATTTCTTTTTTTTTTAAATTTTATTCAAAGAGAAAAAAATCAAACCAAACAAAACAGAATAAAGAGTAGCAACAATATAGAATTCCAAGGAAAAGGGGAAAAGAACAACAACAACAACAAAAACAAAAACACTAAGAAATCATTACTTGATAAATTACATACTGACATCTTGGAAATAGTTGTTCAAATTACAAAATTAAAACATGTAAAGTAGACATTCAAACGGTGAGACTGTTAACAGTTCTGCTCCACGATCTGACAAAAACAGAACTCATTTCGTTCTCATTGGCCATCACTGTGCTGTAGTTTAGGGCAGTGACTCTCAACTTTGACTACACATAAGAATCATTAAAAGTACCTGGGAATATCCATCATGTCTTAATACTTAGAAGGGAAAGAAACTTAAACCAGTGATGCTCAAAGTACAGTGACCCAGCATCTTCTGGGAACTTGGTAAAAATGCAAATTCCCAGAACACTGAATCAGAAACTTCTAGCATAAGGTACAGCAATTTAAATTTTAAAAAGTCCTCCAGATGACCCTAAAGAGCTGAAATTTGTATTCATTTCTGGGCCTGTTTCCTCACTTACATAGCTGAGATAATATGCATTTCCACTGCGTTCTTGCATGCATTCCACAAGAAAATGTGAGTCAAACATAGAATATGATATGCATAAGTTGGTAAAAAATAAATATTGTTTGATTCAGAAAATGATAATTTTGAAAGTATAACCCAAATAATGTAAATAGCCCTAGAGCCCATCCTTTAGTGTCTGAATTTTTTAAATACAGTTTTCATTAATATCATCAGAAAATACATGGGGCAATAGGGGTAAGTAAAATATTGTGCAATAAAACAAATTAAAAATCTCCCCTCCTCATCTCTTCCTCTACCCAGGGCCTCTATACGGAATCCAACAGCCTACCCCAAACCCTCTGATTTCATCCCCACCTGCCATCCACGCACCACCCTGAATACCTTTCTGCCTTATTTTTATTCTTCATTATCTTGACTACACATTTTATCATTATAGAGTTCTAATTCTTTCCAGTAGAAATATGATTTAGTCCTTTCCTACTCCTACTTGGATAAATTATTTCAAATTAAATCAATCAATACATTATTTTACTCTCAACTATTAAAACAAGCAACTTGTTGATTGACTACATTAAAATAATGGAGTTGTGCATAATATTCAGGTACTTATAGAATAGAAGCTTTCCAGAATTTAAACCCAAGTTTCTAAAACCATGGGCAGAACCTCTCTAAAATTTCTTCCTTTATATTTTTTCCTAAGTAGGGCTCAAAAAATATGCATAATACAATTCTTAACTGTACCCATCACTAGTTCACACTTTCCAAAACATTTTCACATAAAATAACTGATTTGACCCTTACAGCAACTCCACAAGTGTGTATTATTACCCCATCTGAGGCATTTCTTTACCCTTACCGAGGTATGAGCATGATGCGCAGAGTACCATAGACTCCTTTGCCAGTTACAGCAACACATATTGAAAGCTTACCTGTGTCACACACAATTAACTGATTGTATTCAAGAATACAGTAACGTATTTTATTGGATGCAAGTTATTATTTGTACATTAACAATATACTCAAATATGTGTGTTATTAATATATTAGATATAATATGCACTATCCAATCTATACCAAGAAGTGAGTATTTCATAATGCATGCAAAGAAACATAACTTACAATGCACTTTGACTTCCACTTTCCCATGACTGGATCTGCTGTACCTGCTTGTGATCCTGCTACTCTGGTCCCCTGGTTAGATTAGAACCCCAGAGCCCACCAATACTTTGGCAAAAAAAAACAACCCCGCCTCTGTGTACTATGCCAAATGGCACCTCACCAGCTGATTATGATCCCATGAGATACATACAGTATGACGAGTTATCAGTATATCAGGAACCAAGAGCACACAGAGAAGCACAAGGCAAAGACAGAATTAAAGGAATGTGCAAATGATAGAACTGACATCTTACAATGGAAAATGCCCCAGTCTTCACTGAGGTCTGGTTCTTTAGTCTCATTGCAGCTTTCCAAGTTCCCTACATTCCCATGGATGCTTAGGAACACTCACCACTTGAGATGTTAGAACAGGTTATTACTCTTTACAATTTGAAAGATCTAATGCATTGATTCCATGAAGCAAAACATTAAAATTTCTCTGGATCCATTGTCAAAATCCAGTCTTTCCTCCTTTCTGAGAAAGAGACAACAAAAACAGTAAAGATCAAGTATTTCACTATTGACTACCCTTCTACCCTTCGGTAGAAGGGTAGAAAAATCTTCAGACTAGAAATGAAAAGGCACATTTGATTTTCCTGTCACTTCCTCATCCTAGTTAAAAAAAAACCTGTCCTAGGAACAAGACAACATAGTGTTTGGCACAAATGAACCTAGCTCACAAAGTCTATGCAATATAGCATTGTTCAGATCCATCTAGATCACCTTAGACTTACATTTAAAATATATGTAATTTTATTTACTATTTATAATTATAGCACAATGCTTCTAAATAAGTGTACCTGGATCTAGGACATGCAAGGGTCTAGGACCAGTTAGCAAGGTCAAGTAGACTGGGAAAGTGAAGCTTGATGTCCAGTGTCTTACAAGCTGAGCATTTCTTTTCCAACACTATTCATCATCTAAAATTGTGTTAGAAGAATGTCAGCTCCCTTTTGTGAAACTGTATTTCCTATAAGGGCATCCTCACTAGTTTTCTGCCTCTGAAAAGGAATAAATAACTGTAAATTTAAAAATAAATAAAGAATTCTTTTCTTGTTGTAGTTAAATGTATCCAACTTATGTGCATATTTTTTTTTCTGTTCCAGTGAGTTGTACGTGTGTTTGGATTATGTGAGATATGAATCAGGAAGCTATGCTTTTTGCTTCACAAGAAGAAAAATCATAGTCCTTATCAGTGCCAACTTCTAATGAGGAATTCATCTATGCATGTCACAATTTAATATTCTGTTCAAAACAGGACAGTGGGAAGTCAATCTTAATCTTTCTCTGTCTCTCTGTGTGTGTCTCTCTCTCCCACACATGCACCTGTATAGAGTAACCTTCTAAGTGCCATTAGTAATTAGTGGCAAACACTGCCTCTGTTTAAAAGATGATAGCTCAGTTATTCCAAGATAGGAAGTTTTCTCTTACCCTCAATGCCTGCATAAAAGTGCCGAGAGTACTTCAAACAAATGACCTACTATTTATTTCCAAATACCAACAGTATTACTGTTGTGGCTAGATAAATATCACATGACTTGAGGGATAATAAACATTCTGCCATGGTCCTAGATAGATCTGAGTTTACAAAGATTAGAGCAAATAATACTGAGAGAGTAAGCAAGCAAAGGATCTGAAGATGAGGCTTCTTCCCAACAATATAAAAAGCATGATGAATTTTTAAAATCTACAAACATCACTTTATAAAAACTTTGTGAAAATAACTTGTAGAAAATAAAAATATACATGTCAGCATTAAAACAAACATATCTGGTTATTCATTTTGACACAGATAATACACAATTTTAAACAAGACAATTAAGATCAGTTTTCAAAAAGACAGGAAACTGGCAGTGGTTGGGATTGGGACTGAGGATATTTTAGAGACACAACTCAAAAACTTTGAAAAGGTAAAAATACTCTCAAGTAACATGATTTTTTAAACTCCAAAAACATAACTTGGAGTTTCTTTTGACACAGTTCCTGAGGGCAAATCAAACTGAACATTCCCTCCTGTACAAAGGAAAAGAGGCATAGCTGCACCTTTATGAATTTTTACACACCCTTAAAAGAAAACCAAGACCTACCAACATTGTCATTCCTACTAGGGATAGTTTTCTTTTTTTATCTCTGTGATCTAGAAATCTAAAATATTGCTTTGACTCAAAAGCTTTCAATGCTTTGGTTCACATCACAAGTCTAAGCAAAGCGTTGCTTTCCTTCTTCCAACAAATGTTTTCCGAATGTCTACCATGTGCCAGATGCAGCACTGAATGCTGGAAACTCAAAGATGTACAGGGAACATTCTGTAAGTATCTGGTGACATCCGTTTGAACCAAAATTGGAGTGAAAGGAGGTAAGAGATACTTTAAGTTAGAAAGTCTTCATTTTAAATATAGTCTGGTTATTGCCAAATATAACACAGAACTAAAAAATTAACTTTTGATAAAATTAAACAGATATTGACATACAACTAAGGAACCTGATATTTACATGTAAATACTTCCAATGTATTAAAAAAAACTCTGAATTTGTATTGTCTTAAAATTTGCTGAGGTTCTTAAAACGTCAACTCAGTTTCTTTCTAAAGAATAAAAATTTCTATACAGGTAGGGACCAAATCTGTAAGGTTTAAGGGGGATTTCTGTATATTTTTCTGCATTCTGCTTTTTAATTATACTCATTTCCCACCTAGAACTTTCTTTTTATTTGTCGTGATTAACTGTGAACCTGACTGGCCACAAGGAAGCCCACACGCCTCCAGTGTTCCCAATGATGGATTTCCCCTTAGCCCAAAATATACACATTGACATTTTCACTTAGATAATAGAAGAAGGTGAGAAGAAAATGAGAATAAGAATGAATGAGATAATGAACTTTAAAGTCTTTATGTCTTTTAAACTGTTCAGTAATTGTACATGTTAACAATATCTGTACATTATACTTATTAACACCAAAGAAAAATGCTTCCTGGTTTTAATATCATTTGGTTATTATGTATTAATAAGCTTTTGTAAGCTGGAATTGTTTTGTGTGCAAGAGGCTATATCAGGGTATTCATACTTTTATTTAGTAACTTTGTTTTGTTTTGTTTTGTTGTACCGGGGGTTGAACTCAGGACCTTAAACTTTCTAGGCAGGCGCTTGTGCCACTGAGCTAAATCCCTGGCACTAGTAACTTTTTGTTGGTGGAAGTTTCTACAAGATTGTTAAGGACACATAAGCCATGACTGCATTATTTATTTATTTATTTATTGGTACATGTTTGCAGTAAATAATGGTTGAATTCCTCATGGGGAGATGGTACATGTAAACAACACATTTTACATTTTTTATTATCATAAGAAGTAGAACACATATGATGTTAAGATTTACCATCCTTTAAAACACAAAGAAAGATTTCTACTGCTTCTAAAGTTTGAAAGCAAATGAAACATGCATTTCACTCCCCAAAGCATTCTTCTTGTGTAGAACAGTATGCAATTTAAATTCACTTCCAAGAATATAAAATCAAATCATTTAAGAGGAGGGAAACAATCCAAGGAAAAAGGTCTAAAGAGAGCCATGTGTCATTAATTCAGTTATAAATTATTAGCCAAAAGCAACTTCTCAGCATTTGTATTTGATGAACAAAAATTGATTGCTTCAAGGGCATTTCAATCCTTTTGATCTTCCCATCTTGTGCCCACCACAAATCTGAATCCTTAACAGAATGATTATAGCATTATAGTAATCCTGAGAGCCAATACTAAAGGATTTGCAAGAGCAATGGGGATCAATAGTTTGAAAAAAGAATGTCTTTTTGAATTGACAGCGCTGTCTCGCCTGATCGTGAACCTGAACAAAATAAGTGAGTCTAAGTACACAAGCAATCGTGCAGACCAGCCAAGCCGCTGCGATGAGCCGTTTCTCAGCATGCTTGAATAGGCCTGAGCACTGAATATTTCTAAAGGATTAAACCCTAACTAATGGCAACCCAAAGATATTTTGCAAACAATCAGCCTCTCCTAAGATAGTTAAGATAATACATTATGGGTCTTGGTTTGGTATTCAAAAGAGTGAGTTTAGCTATAGGTCCAACATTTGCTTTTGCGTGGTTTAAGATTATGGGAAATTGGATTAGAAGTAACATTGTCTTAATGGCCATCTCCTGTGGACCACTTTGAAAGTGAGAATCCCTCCATATTTCATGATAGACAGGAAAGAGCCACATCGTAAACATATAACATAGAGAAAACCCAATAGGCAGAATTGCGCAAAGACACAATTACATCTATGGGATTTCCATGTTGTAACATTATTTGATACCTCAAAAGACAGAAAAAGCGGCTGACTGTTAAAGACTCCTTGAACAATTCAAGGATTAGCATAAAATTATCCATAAAGGAGAGTTAGGACAGTGGCAGCACTTGCTCACCACAGTAGGGTCATTGTTAGCAGGCGTCAATGGACTCAGTGAAAGTGTGAAGGCATCTTAGCATTGTCTGAGGACCTGCATGCTTTAACATTGATGTATATATTTTCCAGTTCTTTGTTTCCTCAACCAGAAGCCAGCTTATTCCACTAGAGAAAGGAGTTAGGAGGCTTCAGATGGCACACATCTGGAGAACATCCCATGGAAAATTGTGAATGGCTAAGTAATCTCTTTCAATACCAAGACAAGGAGTGAAAATTTATGGTTTAACAGACTACAAAACCTGCCATTGATTCTAACATATAAACTCTAACCAAAAAATTTGAAAGAAAAAAATATGCAACAGAAATTAACAGAAGGAAAACACCCAAGTTTTTACACCGTCTCTCAGAAATGAAAAAACTTTTCTCTGACAGAGCTTATGTTTGCAGCCACTTCGTGGAGCAGCCTTACGGGCCATTCCACTGCTGCAATGGTGCAGATCCTCATATGTCTGGCATCTAAAGGAGTGACTCAAATTAAAAGCATGTTAAATTCCCAATCATTGAGAGTTGTGCCAGAGCCAACTTAAGCACTGCATTTGGAGACAATGCATAATAACATGTGATCTTTACAGTTAATCTTTTTCTCAAGCTATTTTAAAAGTTTTGTAGTTGTTCTTGTCTAAATGGATCAAAAAAGGATAAGCAGAAGCTAGCATAAATAATAGCCACCTTAAAAGGGAGCAGCAAAATTGATAGCTCTACAAATGGCAGCCACCTGTACCAGGGAAACTCAAAGAAAGAGAATAAGTATTTCAAGAGAAAGAATAATTGGAGATGTGACAGAGAAGAATCGAAATCACTCCCTAGAAAGTGTTTAAAAAGCTCTTCTCTCTCCTACTTAATCACTGTTCTTTTAAACCCATAAATTAAAATGCAATGCATATGTTATATGCGTTATGAGTACAAATTCTCATGGAATCTAAAGCACATTAACTTTGCACAGCTCGTTTTCATACTGCCAGACTGTCTTACAATGAACTTTTCTGCATCACATTCTCTTAAGGTTTTATTGAATTGTACTGATGGATTGTTACTTAAAACCCTCTTATTAGTATATAATGAAAATCTTGATTGATTATTCTTTCCTCTAGCAAGGGAATGAATGATATTCTACTAAATTTGAAAGAAATACATGAAAAATTCTACTAAATTTGAAAGAAATACATGAAAAATTTGAAAGAAATACATGAAGAAACACTTGCTGGTGACTTATTTTCTAGAATTTAAATTGAGTAAGTTGATGGAGCCAGTTTATACCTTTGTTGTATTCAAATAAGACTTTTAAAAGACTCTATTAGTGGAAAAGGAATAAGCAGTTTCTTAACTAAAATTGTCTAAACATTTAACTCTAAATCTTCAATAAATTAATAAGCATGTAACCAGTATGATAGAAATTTACTTGCAGTAGAGGGGTAAAGATAAATATGACACTCCAAGGGGCTTGCAATGCAGTACAGGCCACCTATATGCCTCAAAATGTGTTCGTGGTATAACATAAAAATACAGTTAATCTTCCTCAGTGTTTCCAGTTTCAAGCACAGAGCTCCAAAACCCCTTGGAATTTCCTGCATGACAGAAGTTATGTTGTTATTTGTAATGACCTCCTTTTGCTCCCATCCAACTTTATGCTAATAAAACAAATTAAGAGTGTGCCCCTTGTATACATACTTTGCCCTATTCATCTGTTCCTTTTGGCTGTTATACTGTATCCTTTATAATAAACAGGTAAGTATAAATAAAGTGCTTTTCTGAGCTTTGAAAGACATTCTAGGAAACTATGGAATATGAAAAAGGTGATGTGGGACCCCTCCAGACCTGCACTTTACAGCCAGTCAGTCATAAGTGGTGGCAATATAAGTCTTATAACTGGCAGCTGAAGTAGAGGCAGTCTTGTGGGACTGAGCCCCTAAATTTATGGAAGCCAATACTAACACCAGGTCTACAGTGTCAGAACTGAACTGAATTATACAATACTCAGTTGGTTTTCACAGAGAAATAGAAAATTTCTTGATATCAGATTTTGATATCAGAAATTATGTGCACAGGGGAGAGAAAAAGATGGCGGACCGGTAGGTAGCAGGATACAGAGCCTCTCTGAGACAGCTCAGATGCCGGAATAGAACACCCTGGAGAGACCCAAACAGAGGGAGATGGATTCTCTCAACCCAGGAAGAAACTGAAGGGAAAGGAGCTGCTCAAATATGAAGTCCCAGGGCTACCATTAGAGAAGGTAAGATTGGCGAGCATGGCGCTCTTGCCAAGCCGCCTGAATTTGTGCCCAAGATAGACCTGAGTGTCCGAACCTGCACGGATGTGACTGGCTTGAGTGGCCCCGAGCATGGAGCTGAACCGCTCTGTGCTCGACTCACCCAGAGGTGCCTTGGATTCACGCCACAGCCACTCTGAAGTTGGAGGTCAGAAAGTCCAGTGGAGAACTGAGTCAGAGAGGGACCAACATCAACCAGCGGTGAGTGCTGGGAATAAGACCCTCCCACGAGAGAGGGGCTACCAACTGGATGACATGTTGGAGTCTGGCAGGACAGCCCTAACTTGGTAAGGAAGTGGCTTCAGTTGGTTGCTCCCCTTGCGGAGCGGATTGGTGGGATGTGCTTGGCCATGGTCGCGGCCCTGGCCAGGACCCAGTGGGTTGTCCCAAACCAATTCCCTAAGCACACTGCACAATGATGCAGTAAGGCCCGCAAAGGTTGACTGGCCCGGTGGGGAGGGCCCAGCATACACTGCCCCTGCCTGAACTTCAGTCTCGGACAGCAGACTGGAGAGGGCAGAAACCCCTAGCCTGCTTGCTCCAGAAGAACCCTAACACTTGTATGGAAGGAACCAAAAACATGATGAGAGAGAGAAATAAGAAAAAGCCCCCAGCCCCCAACCTTGAGAATATTGATCCAGGAGAGAGGTAAATACAAAAGAGATTGAGGGCAGCAAACATGCACCATCAAACACGGCGTCAGCAGACATAAAAAGATATCTTCAGGTCCTCGGAAACGAGATGAAAACTGAAATATTAATTCAAGATAAGCAAGACATAAGTAGATTAATAAAAGAAAGGCTGGGCACCTCTCAAGAAGACACAGATAGAAGAATGGAGGAACACAAAAGGAGAGAAACATTCAATAAAGAATATAAAGAAAACCTAGCATTCATGAAGCAGATTCAAAGAGATTACCAGGAAACTAAAAACTCCATTGAAAGCTGGCAAAACTGCTTGAAAGAAACTAAGGATAGACCATCAAAACTTGAAGATAGGCTTGCAATGTGCAACTGCATGAAAGGAAAGATCTCTTAAAAATAACAAGGGAACAGGCAGTAACAATACAAAAGCTAGAAGATGACAAGAGGATCTATAACTTAAGAATAAAGCATGTGAATGAAGAAGCAGGAGTCAAAACAAAGGAACTGCAAAGGATATTCACAGAAATTATTAAGGAAAACTTCCCAAGCATAGAAAAAGGAAATGATATGCAGATGTATGAAGCATACAGAACTCCATCCACCTACAACCAAAACAGAGCTACACCCAGACACATAATCATTAAGATCCCAGAAATTCAATATAAGAACAGAATATTAAAAGCCATAAGAGAAAAGAAACAGATCACCTGTAAAGGAAAACCCATCAAAATCACGGCATACTTCTCAACACAGACCATCAGGTCAAGAAGAGCTTGGAGTGAAGTAATTCAAGCCCTGAAGGAGAACAACCTGCAGCCCAGATTGATATATCCTGAAAAACTCTCTTTAGAAATTAATGGGGAAAAAAGATGTTTCCATGACAAAGAGGAACTTGGAGAATTTGTGACCACCAATCCAACCCTACAAAAAATACTGAAGAACATTCTAGAGAAAAAGAAAAAGAATATGAGGATTTCAGGAACAGTGGCAGAGAGGCCTCGATGAATGGCGAAAACAGTGGAATGAAAGAGAAAAATAGACAACCAATGGCAGAAAAATAGAATTGAAGAAATGAGGCAGAAAAGATTGGCTATAATCTCTAATATAGATGGCCTTGATATACTAACAAAAAGAAACACAGGTAGAGTAGATCAGGAGATAGGGTCCATGGAGATGCTCTGTATAGGAAACATAATTAACCTGAAAGAGAGTTTATCGACAGAAAGTCAAATATGAGAAAATAATACTCTATGTGACAGGAAACCAGAGAGAAATAGAGGCAACTCGACCAGCACCTGCAGATAGGTTGAAAAAACAGGATACTTTTGTGCAGTAGAAAACTATTCAGCTATAATGAAGGAAAGCCTTGAGACTTTAATAGGTAAAGGAATACAACTCGAGATCAAGCCCAGGAGTCAGAAGGTTCAGAACCAGTTAGGATAAATAGCAGGTTGCTACCCTCAATCTAAAAACCAAGGGAGTTAGTAGGACCCAAAACAAGCAGTGCACCCTATGGGAGTGAAAGGGGAAGAGTTGTCTAAAAAAGGAAGGCAGAGAATATTGTTAATAGGGTAACAAGATTTAAAATTATTTCAGCTATAATGAAGGAAAGCCTTGAGACTTTTTATTTTTAGTTTTTATTTCCACCACTCTGCTTAGATGAATTACATGCTGTTCCAGTTTGTCTACTTACACTAGATTTGAGGACATGGTCAGCTATCCCAAAAATAGTAGGACATATTATGGTAATCATCCTTAATTTCCTATCAACTTAATCTGAAGCCCTGTATAAATTTTTTATTACTTTTTTTTATTTTAAAGAGAATAAAACAAAAGAGGGCAGAACAAAGCAGATCAGAACAGAACAACATAAGCAACACAACACTTTACAACAAGACAACCGGACATTAACAGTAGCTGTCAAAATATCTCTTTCTCTGCTATAGTTGAGCATAGTTTCAGATACAATAATATCAAACATAACAAAATAATATGAAACCATCATGTCTTAAAAGTTCATAAAACTTCAAAGATGTTTCCAATGGGCAGTTGGAAGTCAACTTATTTTTCTAGGGTAAGAAGTGGGGTAGCATTCAATATTCCCGTGGTCGCAGAGGCTATGTGTGTGTTTGCTTGTGTACGTGAATAGACACTCACTCTAGCACCAAGCTCCAAAAGCAGCTATTTACCTATTTGGATCATTTCTAATGATCCAGTCAGGAAACAGGTCCAGGACTCTGAGTGAGAGAAACAAGGGTGAAACTCCATTTTGGCTGTACAACCTAGGCAAGTTACTTTGTTAGTACTGTTATGTGGTTTCTCTGAAACAAAATCTAAGCATAGTAGGACCTATTACTTGCTCTTAGGCCTTGTTTCTTCAGAGACAGATTGGTTTGGAAGTTTTGTATCTAAAACTGGTGTTACCCAAAGTATGACAGGCTTAAAACTGGTGGTATAAAAGGTGATATTTAGTTGTGCTTTAAAACAGCATTAAATAAAACAGAGTATCATTCTGAGAAAAATTTTCCTTTTCAATTTTTTAAATTCTTCTGATTTCATAAAACAAAAGTTTCCATTGGTGCTAGGGTGCCTTCACTGTACTTCTAGCTTTGCTGATAATCTTTAACAAAAGGAAGTTCTAGCCTTATACTCAGATACTTTAATGGATCAGGGCACCTAGTTAGACTTGTTGACATTAACATTTTAAAATTATATTTATTTTTGTGGTTATTTTCTATTAGTGGCACTGCTTTTCCTTTTTTAACATTATAAAATTTTCTTTAAATATATAAATACTGTCTTTGATGTATATACAAAGTTTTCTTTAAAACAAGTTTATTTTACTTTTAAAGAGAGTGTTGTATACTATTATGAAAAACAATAACATGTGTTATGTGGCTTTCTGAAGTTTTGGACAAAGCCTAACCATAGGCTTTGAGCCATGGGATGTAATGTATCTATCGGATTATTTTCCACAGACTTTATACTTTGAGAAGGCAAACTACCCAGTAGAACTCGCACAGAATTTTCCTGGGTACACCTCTACCTCCTGTTGTCTATCCCAGATCTGATTGATCTCTGGCTTCTCCATTTCTTCTCTGGTAGTAGAGATGAGAGGACCTGTGGCATTGCATGTTACTATTTCTATTCTACACTTGCAGTCTATTGAAATAAAGGCAGGAATTCCACCTATCTGCAGAGAAATTGTTTTACAATTCAGTCTGTGGATCATTCGCAAATGTGGATTTAAAAATGGAAGAACTAAGGGGAAACAGGCCTCTTGAACACTGAAGAGTTTTTTTAAAAAAAAGTCTTCGGGTAGGTGTAGGGATGGATTCTGGTTCTGGTAGAGTTGCATGTGTTGAGGGCAGGATTACTCCACTGCCCCCCAAAATATGTCCATGTCCCAGTCACTAGAATCTAAATTTTTTTTACAATTATTATAGGGATTTATTTTACTGCACTTCAAGCTTCAGAATATTACAAAGCATCATTATCCATCTCAGATGGGGTCTACAGGTTCACCATTTTTGTTGGATTCCGTGGCTTACGTGTAATTATTGGGTCCACATTTTTAGCTGTATGCCTCTTTCATCAGTTATACTATCACTTTACATCAAAACACCATTTTGGCTTTGAAGCAGCTGCTTGATACTGACACTTCATAGACGTAGTATAATTATTCCTCCATGTTTCCATTTAGTGATGAGGCTGATATTGATCATATGTAGAAATTCTGATATTGGAGTGCTGTAAAGTTGATTTAAACATTCTCACATAGACTTTGTGAAATACAAGTTCTTAATTCTCTTGGGTAAATACTTAAAAGGAAGATTGTTAGATAATATCAAAAGTCTGTATTTAACTTTGTAGAACCTTTGCTAAACTTTCCTGTTAGCCATGGATGAGTGTTCCACTTCTTCCTCAACAGTCTTGGTGAGTCAGTCTTTTTAATTTTAACTATTCTGGTGGATGCTAAGTCAGTCTTTTTAATTTGGTGTGGTCAGTTAGTGTTGTCAGTCTTTTTAATTTTAAGTATTCTGGTGGATGCTAAGCTGGTGTCTCATTGTGGTTTACCATTTAATTTAATGGTTTACCATTTAATTTTGATATATACCATTTAATTTTGATATATAGTTTTTATGGTCTGAAAAACAGACCATTCAATTGAATTTCTATTATGACAATAAACATAAAGAGAAATCAAAGAATACAAAGAGAAATCATGCTTTGCAGAGGAAATTAAAAACCACAGATCTTATCATACAAAATGCTACAAGGGATGGGTATTTTGTTTTGTGTGAAATGAAAGATTCTGTAAGCGTCCTCATATAGAGCTATGAAGGCAGCAGTCATGAGAGCCGCCTAAGGAGGCCTACGACAGGCAGTGTGCCTGTATTCTGCTGGCAGAAGAAGGCAAACATTCTAGGGAAAGTGCACCAAAAGTGTGCTGATTACTTTTCTTGCTGTGCTGGTAGAGGTTGTGTTAATAAATATAAAATGCTACTTCTCATATTGAAAATCTTTTACCTTCTAAATCGAGGAACAAGGGGGATGAAATTGAATATTTACTGTTTTTGAACAATTTATGCTAGGATTTGCTGTCTGGGATAACATTTGGATTAGATCTTCAGGAGCAGAAAGGACAGAACTGTCTCTTGGCTAACCCAAGCATGGGTTATGGAAAAAACTGACACTACTGAGCTACCAATAATCATGCCTAAAGCTGTCAGCCTAGAATGTGCTGCATAGGTGTTTAGGGGCTTATGCCTGTCTTTTTTTGTTTTTTTTCATTTTATTTTAAAAGGGAGTAAAATTAAACACAACAAAACAGAACAGAACAGGACATAAGAAAGCATAAATTTCAAAGCTAGACAACCAGAGATCTTCACTATCTGTCATATTGTCTCTTGCTTTCTTCTAAATGATTGTCCTTATCTTTGCATATGGAGAGCTCATACTAAATAACATAGCCACTCTTTTCACAAGATGTGTAGTTCACTGGCTCCCACTTGCTAAGCAGGGGGGAGGGGGAGGGGGGGACACAGGATGGGGGACAGGACGACATGAGATGTCTGATTCTCAGCCCACACACCAGCAGAATCACAGCCGCCCCTCAGAGAGGGGAGGAGTTCCTTGTTCTCCTAGCAGCCTGAGTCAACCGCAAAGTGCAGGTCCCGACGTGCCAGGGTCTCTCTCCTTTGGGCCTCGGAAAGTCTGCCACACTCACAGCTGCCCCCCAGAGAGGGGAGGAGCTCCTTGTTCTCCCAGCACCCCGAGTCAACCCCACTGTGCAGGTCCCGATGTGCCAGGGTCTCTCTCCTTCGGGCCTGTCTTAAACATTTGGAAAGCCAATTCCCTATACCAGGAAATAAAACTTATTGCTTTATGCAACACTTAGTGAGATGTGTAGAGACATGCTGGTGAGCTTAATTTCACTTAGGTAATTTTTTAAAGATAGGTAAAGAAGTTGAAAATGATCACATTCACTATAGAAATTTCCACACACCAAGCTGTGTACCATCCCCTGAATCAGCACTTGTGCTCACCTGCATGCTGGCATTTTGTCCTATCACAAGGCTCATGACCTGAGATTTCAATAGTGATTTTGAGCAATTTGCCATTTCTGGTAGATGACAAAGTTCAATCAGTAACCTCCACTGTGAATAACAATCCCAGTTTAAATTATCTGGAGGCATCTCATTATCATTAATCACTATCACACACTTTTTTGACTGATACTTGTTTTTATCATCACCAAAAAGGAATTCAGAGAAACAACTGACATGTTTTGGTATCTCTGAGAGTTATAATCAAAATATGCAGACTTATTCTTTTTTTTTTTTTGTACCGGGGATCGAACTCACGACCTTACGCTTGCTAGGCAGGCGCTTAAGCCACTGAGCTAAATCCCGGGCCCTGCAGACTTATTCTTGATCCATCCTCTATTCTTATTGAAATCAAATTTTCAGAATTCAGTCAAAGGAATAATGAATCATACTTTCCCCTCAGCTTTTTGAGACACGTTCTTCTTCAATTGATCAAAAAATAAAATATTATAAGGCTGCTTTATCCTTTTTTGCCCAAATTTGTGTTTTTAAAATACCAACATGGGGCTCACACTTGATAAAGTGACCAGTAGTTTCAAAATATGTGAAATGTGAAGTAATTGCGATGTTAATTTTGTCACCAAATGCTTTATATAACTTAAAACTTATGCCTCTAAGTGATGAATACTTCAGAGAATTAGACTTAGAATTCTTTTATGGAACTTTAAGACATTTCAAACACTACAAATACAAAGAAATAGCATATTGAAAATAGAGATCATATGGATGGTGTTAGCTTTTTTGCAAATATTCTTTAAAATAGAAAAAAAGAGGAATAAAGCGCTATTCCTTCAAGCTGAAAAATAGTGCTATGAAACATCAATAGGGATCTGGGTTGAATATAATATGGCTCATCTACAATAAAGAACAATATTCAGCTATTGAAAAGAAAGAGAAAAACTTAATACATATTAACTTGGCAAGATCTCCAAGACATACTTTTGAATGAAAAGAATATTCTGATTTATACATAAGGGTGAAGTATTACTGTGACATGAACATTCTTGTACATGTGACAGTTACATGATAAATGCATGAGAAGAAGCACTAAGACTGCTTCTAGTGAAGGGAGTAGGTATGTGTAAGCATGTGCATGTATGCATGAAGGCCTGCATGTTTTGTAGGTGGCATGGGAGGAAACTGGAAATTGACATAATGCGTTCAGTATGGTTCTTCTTGTATGAATATTTTGCAAGATTAAACCTGGGGATTGCAACAAACTAATTCTGAGAAGAAAAGGAATGACTTACTTAGATGCGTTCTCTGGTAACCTATGGTTCTAATTTAATACTGATAAATGTCCAAAACTGTAATGTGTTTACCGACAACACAATTAAATCAGATATACCTTGCTAAAGAAATTCACTAAAGAAGGAAAAAATAGACAAAATGCAATAAAAAGAGGTAATCCTTAAGGCTTTCTTAGCTTTCCATAATACACTTCATATCTCACACAGGTCCCAGCATAAGGCAAAAGTTCAATAAATATTAATGAAGTGAATGCTTTTAGTTTGTGAGAAGGCTATGCTTTTTATGAGTTAAAATGTAAAAATGGAACAAATGATGTTGTTTAGCATATTAGATGCACAATGTGAATTTAATACCTGGATTAATGCAGTTTCCTCAGCAAAGATACTCACATCAAGGTCAGTAGCAGCAAGTGCTTTG
Source organism: Dolichotis patagonum (assembly GCA_004027295.1). Classification (NCBI taxonomy): domain Eukaryota; kingdom Metazoa; phylum Chordata; class Mammalia; order Rodentia; family Caviidae; genus Dolichotis; species Dolichotis patagonum. The sequence continues at coordinate 29,090 of PVJX010008873.1, forward strand.
TGAAAGGGAAAACTGTGGAAAACCATCATGGTGTCCATCTCTACACCATGTGGAAATTCTCTGGCATGGCAGTGCAGCCTACTTTCACTCGATGAGCCATTCTCTTCAACATGGTCCACCAGCCTTCTTTACCATGAGACACAAAGCAGGAACCCCCAGAACGGGGTCCTGGATCTCAGCCAGGCTTCGGGCCCTGGGGCAAAGCTGTCTGGGACACAAGATCTTTGGGGAGGTCATGTGTGGAGAATGGAAGGCAATGCAGGCTGTGCATCAGGCTGAAATGGGATCACTACAAGCAGGGTGGGCAGAAGAAACATGGCAGTTTAATATCAAATGATAGGCTGTGGCAGTGGCCTTCTAGGAAATCAGACACCTTGCCAACATTCCTTCAAGCCAAGAGTTCTAATGGAAAAGAGAATAATGAACAAAAGAAGAAATTGTTTGAAGTTTTAGATTTGGTTGAAGGAATATTAGTGAACAGGTGGTAGTGTGCAAAATAATCTGCTTACCAAAGGCTATCTTCAGGAGGGTCATCCCTATCAGTAATATGACTTGTAAGCATGAAGTGACTTTGTGCTGTTAACAGACAGTATACCTATATGCATTATATTTATATAAAAAAGGTTATCATATAATCATGGTGCTTACCTAGGTTTAGATTTGCAAGTGTGCCACATTTTGAAGCCTTGGAAAACAAAATAATCTATGTTAATAATTTTCAATGTAAAATAAAAACATGAGCCATCTGGAAATTATCAAAATGCTATGTAAAGGCAGTGATGCCATTTACTGCATAGAATCAATTTAGCACAGCAATAAAACACACACACACACACAAACACATATAAGCTTTGAAAAAGCAGGCTATTCTTTTCCACAGAACTTTTCATTTAAATTCTGTTGCCATTGTTATGCAGTAAATTTGGTTGTCACACAGCTATAGCTAAAGTGCTTTTTATTTGATGTAATCTTACTGCATCATTAAAATATCAGTATTTTTTATGTTTTGCAAATATTTGTGGACACCATTAAGCAGCTCGAAGCACAGTGCAGTAACAAATGTCCATTTTATGGCCACTGTCAGACTATATATTGTATAATGCCCCAAATATTATCAGCAATCTAGACCTAAATTATCACTACCGTAAGTCCATGAAACACAAGACACATATATAATCTCCCTTAGTCCCTGGATTGAAATGTTAGAATTAAAAGCTTGGGCTATCAATTCAGGCAGAAAATGTCATTTTCCAGAGGAATTTTCCAGCCCTAACAAAAAAAGAGGAAAGGCAAAAGAATGAAACCAAGGCTGATTTTTGTTTTATGTCCAAAACAGAAAACACAGGTGAAAGGAAAATAAATGTACAAGCGGGAAAAATTGTTGTCATTGTGCTTTGTTATCATTATTATAGTTAACAGAAACATTCAGACTCAGTAAGCAGTATTAGTTTATGGTGTTAGAGGTTTTCTCTCAACTCAAAATTCTACTTGAGAAAAGCTAAGCATGTGGACGTTTTAAACCATGATGACAAATTACTCACAACATACAGTTCATTGCAAATACTGAGCAAATAGTTTCTAAATTGCTAGGAATGTAGCCAGCTAAGGTGCACAGTGTAGTGGGGAATTTAAGGTCTGGTCAAACTCAGAAATATTTTATCATGTAATTAGGCAAAATTAGTGTGAGATTTGTCAGTGATTCAATTTGTCTTGTAATAAAAGTCCTCTAACTTACTGTTAAATATTTCCTTTCACTTGCTGAATTTTGTTTTCACTTCTGTAAATCATAGAAGATATATCACTTCTAACTGCCCATATATCCCTTGGTCTTCCTTTCGTACACTTTTTAAAGTGGTGAAAGAATCAATTTCATTGATTACAAATGACAATATTAATCATAAGAGGTTGTCAGGACTTGCAATGGCCAATGTATCTAGAAAAGTTGTGGCCTATTGTAGTTTCCTTCTTCACCTCGCCATAGACAACAGGGGCTGAGACAGGAAGCCGCTCAATCTGCCTGCACCAGACACAGGCGGGGAAGAAAAAAAGATAAACACATTTAAAAGGCAGTCTTCTCGCTTAGAAATGCACTTGTACTCAAACATTTTGACTGAAGGATGAGCCATCCCTCTGAAAGATTTCAAATCCTTTTCTGAACCCTGCAAATCAAAAGCATACAATCTGCTTTACAAAAGGACTCTCAAACACAATGCTTTTATTTTTAATTATGTGTGTTTATTGCGTATTTCTGAGATCTCTTGTATCCTCCCCTGACAAAGATTGACTCTCATTTATTAGACGGTCAATTTGAATTAACTTCCTCCACTGAGCATTTCTTAATATGAGTGCCAGTTTAGAAGTTTGATGTTTGCTCAGTTATGTATCATGTTACTGGTATTGGTAGAAATTGGACAAGATTATGAATGCCTTAATAAATCTGAATTACTAAAAATATTTCAGCTTTACTTAGTATTTTTCTTCATGTGATATGAACTGTGTTGTGCAATTAAAGTGAAAGTCATAAGATTTATATCTAAAATAAATATGTAGATTTTGATAGATAAAAGTTTTACTTCAACCAGAATATGTGGAAGGAATAGATTCTTATTCATGTAAGAGCAAAAATGAGATCCTTTTGAAGACTTAGACAGAATTAGAAATAATTTAAATTTAAAATATTCAAATACTTTTAGATAAAGTAAGCAGATATTAAAATTTCAATGAGATTTCAAAACCAATTGAGACATTTTTCTAATTTCAGTTGCTTTCAAAGCAATCTAAATGGAACTTTTTAAAAAAGAAAGTTTTATATTCTATTTTGTATTTAAATGTGAATATAGTACTACTAATCTTTTTAAAATTTATACCTCTTACCTAATTCTGTGTCTTTTTGTATTCAGTCTTAGCAATGATGAAGGTAGGTTTTATCCAGATTAATTTAATTAATACTTTATAAATTAATTATTTCAGCCTGTTAAACAAATGTTAAATCCTACCAGTACCTAGATTTTTTTTTCCGGATATTTTGATCCTTTTTAAAAAATGCGATTATTGAAAGTTATTCTTTGGGCCTATGAGGAATTATGTGAATAATTCTCTCTTACTTTTTGTGGCAAATTGTATGTGTTATTATGAATCATTAGAATTAGTTATAGAGACTGTAGTCAACATGAAACAAACCACATACAACTGATGAATTTATTTCCGAATCATGCTCTTTACAAAATGTAATGGGACAATCCTGCAGATAATGTTTATATTTTCTGACAATCCTAATAATTAAGTGAATCTAATCACAGTATATATACCTATAAACATTTTTGTAATATTATTCCATTTGAAAATATAAGTCTTACAGTTGTGTTGCAAAATAATACAAAAATGTTTGTAAAGATATATAAATCTGGACACAAACATAAGCATGCATTTCTGCATGAATATATGAAAAATTTAAAGTCAGCTTGCTGGTGATGTGAGGAAGAGGGAAAGTTTTACTTTCCAATTTTGTGCCTTTCTGAACAGCTGGAATTTTTGGTGTATGTTGTACTTTTGTTTTTTAAAGTCAATGATTAAAATAAATCAGATGAAATTATGTGCTGTTTCAGTGTTTTTCACCTCTTCCTTCCTTAATTTTAGTTTTTGCTAATAAGATTTTCACAGTTAAAAGAGTATAAACATTACAAAATATCCTGTAAGTAAGCAGGCTTGTTACTTTGTTTTCACAGAGAGGCATAGAAGCATTAATACCTGGTCAAAATGTCTTTGAAATTACTTTTGTTGCTTGCTTCTGCCCCACTTTTTGCTATAGATTTTCATATTTGGATATTTTGATGTTGAGAGCTTTGCTTTACTTGGAGTTTGTGGTTTTTCTGTTGACTCTGTAGCAAAATTTGCCATTGAGATCTGGCAGTGATTTTTCTAGCTGCCACCCCTAGGTTTGGGAGCTGGCTGCAAGCCGGAAGAAGGTGGTCATGCAGAAGCCTGCAGATTGCCTGTGTTTAGTGTTCTTTAAGGAGATGGGATTTTTCTCTATTAACATGGTTTAATTTGGGATTTTTTTTTTGGCTTATCATTCTGGTCTGAAATTGTACGCAATATGATAGCTCTGCCATTAACATCAAAGTTTCTTTTTTGATTTTAACATTCATTTGGGCTTAATTAAATGATACATATTATTTCTTGCCTTCTCTGGTTCATAATTTCACCTTTAATTTTTAGAAAAAAACAGTATTTAGTTTTTATGTATACTAATTAGAATTTTTGTATCTAAAACACTGTCAACTTTTAAAGATAATATTCATCAAGTTCTAATTAGAATTATTTAACGTAAGAGTCATATAAATATTCATTTATTTCCAAGTATATTCTACTGCTAGCAAAGGAAACAGTATTATGTAGTTCTAGTTTGTGTCTAAAATATGCTAAAGCAGCTAGTCAAAAATCATTAGAAACAATTGTCAGAAAATTTAACTGAAGTAATTGGTCAGTTGAATATGTCAATTTTTAAGGAGTTTTGTGATGTCACACTGAAACAGTATCAAAACAAATGATTAAATCTTTAGTTAAAATAATTAAAAATAAGCTATTTTTTATTTAGCCTCACTTGTTTTTCAAAGTACAGAAAATAATTGGTAGAAAAATTTCATGTCATATAGATTTTGAAAATATGGCTTTATGAAAGAAAATTTGCTTTAAATTAATAGATATCATGAAGGATCCCAAGATTAATATGTATGTTATATATTTTTATTACTGTAGTCATAAAAAACCCCATGTAAAATGATATAGAGATAAAATTTTAGCTCAGATTCTTTTGTCCTGCAGTTTTGCTAGAAATTATACAAAACTTTTCTGTCTTCTTTGGAATTATGCCATTATGTTATTTATACATTTAATAGATACTATTATGGCAAAGATTAAAAATCTTTCCCTGAAAAGAGAAAGAGAAATTTGAAAAATTACCATTTTTTTTACTATTAACTATTCTTAATCTTGAAAGTGTAGTTTTTTGATTATTGGAAATGATGAGTATTTGATCTTTGAAAATTTTACTAGATCCAGAAACACAAATAGTAGTAAAAATTTCAGGAGAAAAAGCTTATTTTGATTCAAGTTATCTCATTTACACATCATTTTAATCAAGTACATGCAAATTGACTTTTAAAGTAAAATCATGTTTTTTATTCCTTAAAAAAGGGTCAAACTCTTGGGGCAGAATTTCCAGCATTGTCTTAATTTTAATTGAAAATCAAGTATATTTTCTGAGACTTTAGTATTATATTAAGGATGCAACCTACTGATTTATATGTTGTAAAATATGATAATCAAAAAATGTAACGTGTGACCTTACTTCCACCTTCTAATTTAAACAAGTGTTAGGGTTTTTAAGACATCTGTAGCTTGTTTGTATAAGTACTGTGACAGTGACTCAATACTCCTTCTGTGATTATCTGAATTACACTTTGAAAGCACTGATAGTTTGATTCAGATTTTCTAGGGAACAGTGCATCTACAGAGTGATTTTTTTTTTTTGCCTCAAGCCAGAACTTTCTGTCAGTTTATTAAGGATATTTCTAGATTATGAATATCTATCATTTCTGTATTAGAGGGAACAACATAACAAAGCAAGATAAAGCAAAACAATTCCTAGAAAAGCATGAGGCAAAAAAAACTCATATAAAACCACAATGCAAGGTGATCTACAATGGTTACCATGGTGTCTCAGCAGTGTATAACAACATTAATAAAAACAAAGCATTGAGGACATTGTAAGACTTAAAAAGCAAGTAATAACCAAACCAGAGTGAGTATCTTAGTGAATCTTGTCATCTTCAGTGTAGTTGCCTATATTCTTAGACTTGATGCTATCAATCATAACAGATTTAAATAAAATCAGTCAACACAAAGTAGCAATCTAACAACCCAGATTTAAATAAGATCACTCATAATAAAACAGTGTAAGTTATAAGGGGCTTCATATTAAGTTGATAGGAAATTAGGGATGATTACCATAATATGTCCTCTTATTTTTGGGATAGCTGACCATGTCCTCAAGTCTAGTGTAAGCAGACAAACTGGAATAGCACGTAATCCATCCAAGCAGAGTGATGAGAATAATGTAAATTTTAAACCTTGTTACCCAATTAACAGTATCCTCTGCCTCCCTTTTTTAGAAAATTCCTCCCCTTTCACTCCCATGGGGTGCACTGCTTGTTTTGGGTCCCAGTGCCTCCCTATATAGAGCCTCTCAATGGACCCTATCTCCTGATCTACTCTGCCTGTGTTTCTCTCTGTTAATATTTTAAGGACATCTATACTAGAGTTTACAGCCAATCTTCTCTGCCTTATTTCTGCTATTCTGTTTTTCTGCCATTGGTTGTCTATTTTTCTCTTCCACTCCACTGTCTGCCCCATTCTCTGAGGCCTCTCTGCCACTGTTCCTGAAATGCTAGTATTCTTTCTCTCTCTCTCTAAAATGTCCTTCAGAATTTTTTGTAGGGTTGGACTGGTGTCACAAATTCTTCAAGTTCCTCTTTATCATGGAAGCATCTTGTTTCTCCATTATTTTCTAGAGAGAGTTTTGCAGGGTACATCAATCTGGGATGGAGTTTGTTCTCCTTCAGGGCTTGAATTACTTCACTCCAACCTCTTCTTGACCTGATGGTCTGTGTTGAGAAGTCTTCTATGATTTTGATGGGTTTTCCTTTATAGGTGATCTGTTTATTTTCTCTGATGGCTTTTAATAATTCTGTTCTTATATTGAATTTCTGGGATCTTGATTATTATGTGTCTGGGTATAGCTCTGTTTTGGTTGTAGGTGGCTGGAGTTCTGTATGCTTCATACATCTGCATATCACTTCCTTTTTCTATGCTTGGGAAATTTTCCTTAATAATTTCTGTGAATAGCCTTTGCAATTGCTCTGTTTTGACTCCTGCTTCTTCATTCACATGCTTTATTCTTAAGTTATAGATCCTCTTGTCATCTTCTAGTCTTTGTATAGTTACCGCCTGCTCCCTTGTTATTTTTAAGAGATCTTCTCTTTCATGATCACGCATTGCAAGCCTGTGTTCAATTTTTGATAGTTTATCTTTGGTTTCTTTCAAGCAGTTTTGCCAGCTTTCTATGGAGTCTTTAGTATCCTGATAGTTTCTTTGAATCTGCTTCATGAATGCTAGGTTTTCTTTATATTCTTCATTGAATGTTTCTCTCCATTTGTGTTCCTCCATGCTTCTGTCTGTGTCTTCTTGAGAGGTGCCCAGCCTTTCTTTTACTAATCTACTTATCTCTTGTTTAATTTGAATTAATATTTCAGTTTTGATCCTGCTTACGAGGTCCTGAAGATATCTCTTTATGTCTGCTACCGCTGTGTTTGATGTTGCATGTTTGCTGCCCTCAATCTCTTTTGTATTTAGCTCTCCTGGATCAATGTTCTCAGGGTTGGGGGCTGGGGTTTTTTTCTTATTTCTCCCTCTCATCATGTGTTTGTTTCCTTCCATACAAGTGTATAGTGCAATTCCTAGCCCCTTTTCTTGTTGGTTAAAGTTCCTCTAGAACGTACAGGCTAGGAGCTTCTGCCCTCTGCCATCTGCTATCAGAGATTGAAGTTCAAGCAAGGGCAGTGTGTGCTGGCTCCTCCCCTCTGGGCCAGTCAACCTTTGCAGGCCTTCACTGCGTCAGTGTGCTCCGAGCTCAGGGAATTAATTTTTAGCGACCCACTGGGTCCCAGCCAGGGGCACGGCCCAGTCCAAGCAGATTCCACCAATCCGCTCTGCGAGGGGAGCAACCAACTGAAGCCACTTCCTTATGGAGTTAGGGCCGTCCTGCCCAAATCCAACATGTCGTCCAGTCAGTTGCCCCTTTCCCATGGGAGGGTCTTATTCCCATCATTCACTGCATGTTGATGCCGGTCCCTGAGAACTGCTAGGCTCCCTGACCTCTGACTTCAGTCTGGCTGTGTTGCAAATTCATGGTTTCTCTGGGTGGGTCACGTGCAGGGCCAGGTCCCGGCGAGCCACACACAGGGCTATTCAGCTCCACACTCTGGCCACTCAAGCCAGTTGCATCGGCGCGGTTCCATCAGTCCTGGGCAGGAATTCAGGTGGCTTGAGGAGGGCACCGAGCTCGCTGATCTTAGCTTCTCTAATGGTAGCCCCAGGACCTCATATTTGAGCAGTTTTTTCCACTTTATTTTCTTCTTGGCTTGAGAGAGTCCATCTCTCTCTGTTTGGGTGTCTCCAGGGTCTCTCTGAGAGGGTCCCTCTCCTGCTACCTACCGGTCTGCCATCTTTGGAAACTTCATCATGTTTTTATTTTATTGTTGTTCTGTGTTTTATCTTGCTAATAGTACATTACTTAATGAATATTCCAGCCTATAATCTGTATCTGTATTTTATGAGAATATATATTAAATTAGCTTCTCATTAGGTTCTAATACTATATATAATGAAAATATTTTAAATATCTTAATATTACCTACCATGTCTGTACTTTCTATAAACCACTCAATACTTTAGTAATACTGTGTAAACAATCAAATATCATTTAAGAACCAGTTGGTAATTTTCCAGTGCTTCTCTTGTCTTTTTGTATTACCATGCATTTATATGAGATCATTTTTATTCTTCAAGAACTTACCTTGGTATTTCTTTTAGCTAAAACTTGATAAATTCTCTTTGTTCAGATATAATATTTTTAGTTTGTCTTATTTTCAGAAAATAACTGCCATTAGTGATAGATATGTTGTCAGTCACTTTCCTTTCACAGTTGAAATATTTCTGTGAAAAAGCCAATTATCAGCCCCAGTATGGTGGCTGGTGCCTGTCAAGCATCATTATGTGACAGGCCAAGGCAGGAACATCAAGAGTTGAAGGCCACCCAAAGTGTGGAAGGGAGAAAGAAGGGAGCAGTCTATGGCTGACATTTTATTGCTAATGTGGCAGAGAACATGGGTAAGCAGATGATAGCAAAGGAAAAAAGACCTGAGTAGAAAGACTGAAAGAAAATGGAAGGTCAAGGGGTTAAACATTTCGGTGTGATTACAAGCAATTACCAGCAAAAACAGGAGATTCTAAAGCTAGGAGGTTGAGGTCAGAGTGTGGAGTGATGTCTCTTAAGATTTGAGTTCTATGCAATAGTTATAGCAATTATTAGCTACAAATCTGTATAGCAAAATATATTCGAGATAAGGTAAAAAATCAGAATATTAACAGAACAGTGATGGTAGCATGTTGAACATATCATCTGCAATTGTCATTACATTTATCCAGCATTACAGTGGGATTTTGCCCCACATTATATCACACACTTTGAAGGATTTTTTTCTGCCAGGTAGCAGATGGAATGTAGACCCTGAAGGCTCAGTACAGCAGTGTGTAATTTTTGCCTACAGAAGTAGGGAACAGTCTAAATTTTGGCAGAGAAGTCTTTGGAATCAAGAGTGCTTGGAATTAAGAAAGGTGTTAAACATACAGTAGTTATCACATATGTTCAGTCTGATATGTGGTTAGAGCTGCGTTGGAGCAGATGGTAAAGTAGATGAGACTGGAAATAACAATTCATGTCACATTTTGCTTTACAATTCGATGTCTGGGGCTCAGTTGCTCAGTTGCTCAGTTGAGATTTCTGTGGCACATTCCTATCTATGCTTGAGAACAAATCTCACCCAGAAGCTGCCCATACCACTGAGGTGAGAGAGACTTTTGAGAAGATGAGAGATGAATAACTTTATGAAGACAAGATTTCCAAATATGTTTCTTCCCACTTTATAATCCACACAAAATAAAAAGTCCCTCGCTAGCCTCCAGTGCTTTAATATTTAAAATTTGAATTTACTGGGAAATTTGGCAAACCAGTCAGCTTAAGTGTGTAATTTTGATTAAAAGCAGCATAGTTCTGTTGGCTGCACACTAATGGCTGACTACTCTGATGGGATAAGTATGAATCATGTGGAATTATAGCTCTGTTACTCCTGATATTTTTTTATTGCCCTTGAATCTTTCTTTTCTCATTTCAGGCAAGTGTAATTACAAGTTGTACCTCTCATATTGCTACAGTGATAATTTGTTTGAATAAGACCAATTATCATATCATTTTTTCTTGTCTAAACTTAGAAAAAAGGATAAAAAATTATATATCCCCCAGGTAGAGAATCTAGACAGAGCATTAATTCATTTTCTAATTGATCAGATCTATTTCTAATTTGGTTGTTTGACTTTATGGTACTTAAACTCTGAAGTTTACTCTGGTATCTTTCATTTATTTATTTATTTTTACCTTTTATTTTATTTTTTTTATTTTAAAGAGTAAAACAAAACAAAACAGAAAAGCAGATCAGAACAAAATAATGCAAGCAACAGAGAAGTTCAAAACAAGACAACAAGAAATCAACATGGTTTCCATAATGTCTCTTATTTTCTTCTAAATAGTTATCCATATCTTTGCACACAATGAATTCAAACAAAACAAAATAGTATAAAATCAGTCAAAACAAAAGAATGAAATCACTGCAGGTCCTCAAAACCAGACAATAGGAAAATCAACAATGGCTACCATAATGTCTCTTGTTGTCTTTAAAATAGCTGTCCATACCTTCACACATATTGAAATCAAATAATAGAAAACAGGAAGAGAAAAGCCAGTGTCTCCTGAGAATCCATCTTGCAGGCACTTGGGAGACCAACTGAGAAAGCAATGATCTAGCCTTCCTGATAAACAATGCAAGCCTATGGGTGCGCAGACTGAGAATCAAGCCCCCACTTTCCCCAATACCGGCAAGTTCCGAGGACAACCAAGGGTTGATAGCAACTAAGGTATATAAAACGACTAAATGCTTGTATTGTTTGGTTGGTTATGAAGGCCTGGGGCCAGCAGTCTGATCAGCTCTCCCAAAGATGACAGTATGCAATAGAGCAAATATGGGAGATTTCTTTCTATTGTTTTTGAAGTTCAATATTGTTTTCACTGTTTTGCTTTGTTCTGATTGATTTTGCTTTATTGAATACTCTGTTTTGATTGGCTTAATTGTGCTTTGTTTTTGGTTTGACTTTGCTATACTTAATGGAATGGACAACTATAGTGAAGATAACAAGATATACTGTGGTAGTTATTACTGTTTTCCCAGTATCCTGCTCTGAAGTTCTGTACCAATTTTGCTGTATTGTCTTGATTGTCTTTGTTCTGCCTTGCTTTGTTGTATTTTACTATCTTTGAAAAAAATAGAAAACAGACTAAAACCAATGAAAACAAAGAATAAAAGCATTATTTGACTTCAAAACAAGATAATAAGAAATCAGCAATGGCTACCATAATGTCTCTTGTTCTCTCTCTATATGTATCTATACCTTCACATATTTTGAAATCAAATAGAAAACAGACTAAAACCAATCAAAACAAAGTATAAAAGCATTATTTGACTTCAAAACAAGGTGATAGGAAATCAGCAATGGCTACCATAATGTCTTGCTTTCTTCTGAGTAGCTGCTGATACCATCATACGTAATAAAATCAGTTCTTGTAAACGCTTTAAGAGAAGATCTAGGCATGTATAAGCCTATATATCTACATCTATCCTTTCTGTGTTAGAGAGAAAAATAAAACAAAATACAAGAAAAGCAAGAAGCAAAAGAGACCAAATAACAATAACAAAGAGCCCCAAACAATAACAATATGGGCTTTCAAAACAAGGTGGTAGGAACAGAACTAAGGTTATTATTTTGCATAGCTATCTCCAAAAGAGTTACTCAGATTACCAGAGGTACACATGCAAAATTGATCTAATCCTATGAATGTTAGCTGTTTTGTTTCAAGAACTAATAGAATTAGTAGTGCAATCATGTTAGCTATCCTAAGCATATATACACAAATTTATATCTTTTTATTTTTATATTAAAGAAAAAACAGAAAAAACAAAAAAAGAAGCAAAAACAATGGCATCTTTCATTTAAAAAGCTGAATTTTAGATATAGCAATAAACAAAGGACTACTTACATATTTATTTTTACTGATCATTTACCCTAAAGTATGGGTGTGACTGTTTCTTTCTCTGCTACTAGCATAACTTCCTCACACTATTTTTGGGTTGCTGTGTTTTACAATTCTTTGCCAGAAACATCCTTGTATGATGTGTTGAAATGAAGTTTCCAAAGTTTTTCAAATTCTTATTTATTTATTTTTATTTTGGAAAGAATAAAAACAAATGAGACAAAACAAAATGGGGTCAGTGAAAACCAAAGGATGGACACAGTACATGACTTAAAGCCAAAATACAAGGTGATCAACAATGGTTACCATGTCTCTTGTTATCTTCAATAGAATTGCCCATATTACCAAGCATAATAAAATTGAACATAGCAGTGTAGAACAAAATCAATAAAAACAAAATATTGGAGACATTATAAGACTCCAAAAGAAGATAATAGTCAAATCAGAATGGGTATCATAGTGAATCTTATTGTCCTCAGAGTAGTTGCTTATACCCTCAGACTTGATACTGTCAAGCATAACAGATTTGAATAAAATCAGTCAAAACAAGACAGTGATCAAACAAAACAGATTCAAATAAAATCAGTGAATACAAGACACTCAAGTGAAAGCAATACAGGGCTTCAAATTAAGTTAATAGGAAATAAAAAATGGTTACCATAGTATATCCTGCTATTTTTGGAATAGCTGTCCATGCCATCAAATCTAGTACAAGTAGACAGACTGGAACAGAATATAACCAAACTAAGCAGAGTGATGAAAACAATATGGGTTTCAAATTATGATACAAGATTAACAATGTCTTCCACCTTCCCTTTTCAGACAATTCCTCCCTTTTCACTTCACAGGGTGTATTGTACATTTATATTCCACTGACTTCTTTAGTTTTTAGATAAGAGAGGCAACTCGCTATTTACCTAAGTGATTCTGAACCTTTTTATCCCTGAGCATGATCTCAAGTTTTATCCATTTAACCTACAAGAGCCTCAAGGTTTTCCTTCCTTATAGTTGAGTAGTTCTCCATTGCATAAAAGTGTTATGTCTTTCCAACCAATCTGTAGCTGAAGGGCAAGCTACCCCCACTTTTTCTGGTTCCCTGTCACATAGAGCATTATTTTCACATCTTTGACTTTCAGCCCATAAACCCTCTTTCAGGTTAATTATATTTCTTTTTTTATTTTAAAGAGAATAAAACAAAAGAGGACAGAACAGAGCAGATCAGAACAGGACAACATAGGCAACACAGTACTTTACATTAAGACAACCAGACATTAACCATCGCTATCACAATATCTCTTTCCCTGCTATAGTTGAGCATAGTTTCAAATACAATAATATCAGACATAACAAAATAGTATAAAGCCATGCATAGAGTGAAAGAATTACAGGGCATTCTGAAGCAAATAACAGAGAATGATCAATGGGTACTATAATATCTCATTTTTGATAAAAAATTTTTGTTTATACTATCACACATATTCAAATCCCAATAAGACACAATGTGATAGATAGAACCAATGGTAGTAGAAGAATAGAAGCAAGGTAGGACTTCTAAGAAGGATGATATTAAATCAGCAATAGCTGTCATAATGTTTTGTTTTCTTCAAAACAGCTGTTCATACCATCATGCATGATATAGTCAAACAAAACAGAGTAAAACCATTCCAACTGATGAATGAAAACATTGAAAGGCTTCAAAGCTATGAGATGGGGACTCATGCTTACCATAAAATATTATATGCTTTTATCAACTCTCATACTAGGGAGACTATACGCTATTTACACATGTGAGTCTGGTTTATTTTGCTTATGAGTATGATCTCAAGTCATGTCCACTTATTTATAAATATCTCAATGTGATCATTCTTTATAGCTGAGTAGTACTCCATGGTATAAAAATGCCACAACTTTTTTATCCATTCCTCAGTTGATGGGCACTTAGGTTGTTTCCAAGATCTGGTTATTACAAATTGTGCTGCTATAAACATGGGTGCGCATATATCACTGTGGTATGATGTTGTCAGTTCTTCTGGGAATATGCCTAGAAGTGGACTAGCTGGGTCAAATGGGACCTCCAAACCCAGCTTTTTGAGGAATCTCCAGACTGACCTCCACAGTGTTGTACCAGTCTACACTCCCACCAACAGTGCAGAAGAGTTCCTTTCTCCCCACAGCCTCTCCAGCACTTGTTGTTGGTAGTTTTTTCTATCCTGGCCATTCTTTCTGGGGTGAAATGGAATCTCAGTGTGGTTTTAATTGCATTTCTCTAATGACTAGTGATGATGAACATTTTTTCATGTATTTATTTGCCATTCATATTTCTTCATCTGAGAACTGTGTATTCATTTCAGATGCCCATTTGTGGATTGGGACTTTGAATTTCTAGGGTCTGATTTTTTAAAATTCTTTATAATTCTAGACAGAAGTCCTTTGTCTGAGGGACAATCCATTAAGATTTTTTGCCAATTTGTGGGTTTTCTTTTCACTCTGCTGGAAATCTCTTTTGACATGCAGAAACTCTTTAATAAGATATGGTCCCAGTTATTGATTCTGGGAAGTATTTCCCATGCAGTTTTACTCCTGTTCATGAATTCTCCACCTACCCCTATATCTTTGAGATTTTTACCTACTTTGTCTTCCAACAGATTTAGTGTTTCTGTTTTAAGATTGAGGTCTTTGATCCATTTAGATTTTAGTTTAGTACATGATGATAGGCATGGGTCTAGTTTCAGTCTTCTGCATATGGGTAGCCAATTTTTCCAGCACCATTTGTTGAAGAGAGTGTCATTCTTCCAGTGAACATGTTTGGCCCCTTTATAAAAGATAAGGTGGTTGAGTGAGTTTGTGGTTGTCGTTGTATCTTCCAATCTATTCCATTGATCTTCAGGTCTGTTTTTATTCCAGTACCATGTTGATTTTATTACTGTAGCTTTGTAGTATAATTTCAAATCAGGGATTGTGATGCCTCCTGCCTTGCCTTTGCTGCTTAGAATTGCCTTTGCTAGTCTAGGTATCTTCTGGCTCCATATGAATTTTAGGAGTGATTTCTCTAGATCTATGAAGTATGTTAGTGTTATTTTGAATGGGATTGCATTGAATCTGTATATTAATTTTGGGATAATGGTCATTTTCACAATGTTTGTTCTTCCTATCCATGAACAGGGGATGTCTTTCCATTTTCTGAGGTCCTCTTCAATTTCCTTTTTCAGGGTATTATAATTTTCCTTGTATAGCTGTTTTACATCTTTCATGAGATTAATTCCTAAGTATTTCAATTTTTTGGATGCTACTGTGAAGGGTGTGGCTTCTCTTACCTCTCTTTCAGTGTTTTTGTTGTTAGTTTATAGGAATGCTATTGATTTTTGAGTATTGACTTTGTATCCAGCTACATTTCTGAATTTATTTATTATATCTAGGAGTTTTTCAATGGAATTTTAGGGGTCTAATTATATTTCTTATATAGAGCATCTTGATGGACCCTATCTCCTGATTCACTCTGCCTATGTTTCTTTTTATTAGTGTATTGAGGCCATCTATATTAGTGATTATGGCCAGTCTTCTCTGCCTCATCTCTGGCATGCTATTTTTCTGCCATTGGTTGTCTACTTTTCTCCTTCCTTCCACTGTCTACCCCATTTAGTGAGCCCCCTCTGCCACTGTTCCTGAAACCATGGTCTTTTTTTCTCTCATTCTAGAATGTCCTTCAGTATTTTTTGTTGGGTTGGATTGGTAGTCATGAACTCCCCCAGTTCCTCTTTGTCATGGAAACATCTTGTTTCTCCATTAATTTTGAGAGATAGTTTTGCAAGGTCCATCGATCTGGGTTGGAGGTTATTTTCTTTCAGGGCTTGGAATACTTCACTCCAAGCTTTTCTTGATTTGATGGTTTGTTTTGAGAAGTCTGTCATGATTCTGATGGGTTTTCCTTTATAGATGATCTGTTTCTTTTCTCTGACAGCTTTTAATATTCTGTTCTTGTGTTGAATTTCTGTGATCTTGGTTATTGTATGTCTGGGTGTAGATCTGTTTTGGTTGTAGCTGGCTGGAGTTCTGTATGCCTCATATATCTGAATGTCATTTCCTTTTCCTATGCTTGGGAAGTTTCCTTTAATTATTTCTGTAAATAGCTTTTGTATTTCATTTGTGTTTACACCTGCTTATTCACTCACATTTTTTATTCTTTAGTTATAGATCTTTTTGTCATCTTCTAGCCTTTGTATTGTTACTTCCTGGTTCCTTGTTATTTTTAAGAGCTCTTTCCTTTTGTGATCACATGTTGCAAACCTGTCTTCAAGGTTTGATAGTCTATCTTTAGATGTTTAGACTGCTTGTTTCAAGCAGTTTTTCCTGCTTTCAGTGGAGTTTTTAATTTCCTAATAATCTCTTTGCATCTGTTTCATGTACTCTACATTTTTTTATATTCTTCATTGAAGGTTTCCCTCCGTTTTCTATGCTCCTCTATTCTTCCATCTGTGTCTTCTTGAGGTACTTAGCCTTTATTTTATTATTTTTATTATATCTTCCTTTACTTGTATTAATATTTCTGTTAAGGTCTTTTATAATTTCACAAATATATTTCTTTATGTCAGATGTCATTTCTTCAGAAACTGCAGTTGTGCAACTCCCAATCTCTTCTGTGTTTACTGCTCCTGGGCCAGTACTGCTTGGATTGGAGGCTGGATACTGTGTTTTGTTTCTTCCTCTGGTCATGTTTCTGGTTTCTTCCAGACAAGTGGATAGTGGGGTCCCCAGCACTTCCTGTATTGGTTATAATTACTCTGAAGTGTGCTGGCTAGGGATTGCTGTTCTCAATCTGCTGGTGACCACTGGAGTACAAGCAGGGGTATGGCAGTTTGGAGCCTCCCTTCTGAGCTGGTCAACCACTGGGAGTTTTCACCACATTAGTGTGGGCTATGCGGTTGGGGCCATTTAGTTATAGCTTTAGGGAAACCTCAGCCTTGGCTATTGGATTGCACACATGGACAATACTCAGTCCAAGCAATTCTCACCAATTTGCTCTGTGCTAGGAGTGGCTGAATGAAGCTGGCTTCAAGTTCTGGTTCTGCGCTTATCCTGCCCGACTCCAAAATGGTGCCTAGCCAATATCCCACTCCTGTGGAAGGACTGAGTCCCCCACACTCATTGGTGTGGTTCTCCAGTCCACCACTCCCCTCTGTGACCACATCTTCCTGCAGAGGACCTCGGGCTTGCCAACCTCCAACTTCACCATGACCGTGCATCTTTGGATTCCAGTGGTGTTTTGCACACAGTGGGACCAGCTCTGATGAGAGCACGTCTGGCTACTGCCTTCTGTCCAAATTTTTCCTTCCTTTCTTTTTTTTTTTCACTTTAGTTTTTTCCTGAGTCGAGAGGATCCATCTCCTTCTGTCTGGTCTTCTCCAGAGTGCAATATTCCAGCATTTGGGCTGTTTCTCTCAGAAGACTTTTTACTTTGCTGCTGATTTATCCATCATCTTGAAAGAGTCATTTATTTTATTTTTTTTAATTTTATTTTAAAGGGGGTGTCTTAGTTACTTTTTACTCATCGCTGAGACAAAATACCTAATGCCCAAAGTTGGGAAAGGAAAGGTTTATTTCTTACAGTTTTTGGAGGTTTCAGTCCATACTTAGTTGGCTCCAAAGCAGGGTGGCATGGCGGGGCCACAGTTCATGGCGCCTGCAAAGAGCAAGCTGGAAACCAGCGAGAGAGACACGCCTTCTTCCTGCCATTACATCACATCCTGGCTCCACCCCTAGGAGGGTGTAGCGCTGACACCACCAATCCAAGCACTAGACAATGAACCAATCACAAATGCACAACGCAAATACATGAGGCCTGGGGGCCACCAACATAAACCATGACAGGGGGTAAAATTAAACACAACAAAACAGAACAGAATGGGAAATGAGAAAGCATAAATTTCAAAGCTAGACAACCAGCGCTCTTCACTATCTGTCATATTGTCTCTTGTTTTCTTCCAAATGGTTGTCCATATCTTTGCATATGGGGAGCTCATACTAAATAACAGAGCCAATCTTTTCACAAGATGTGTAGTTAACTGGCTCCCACTTGCTAAGGGGGGGGGCCACAGGACAGGGGACAGGATGACATGATATGTCTGATTCTCAGCCCACATGCTGGCAGGGTCACAGCCCACCCCCCAGAGAGGTGAGGAGTTCCTTGTTCTCCCTGCACCCCGAGTCAACCGCATGGTGCAGGTCCTGACGTGCCAGGGTCTCTCTCCTTTGGACTGTCAAAAGTCTGCCACACTCACAGCCACCCCCCAGAGAGAAGAGGAGTTCCTTGTTCTCCCGGCACCCCGAGTCAACTGCACAGTGCAGGTCCTGAGGTGCCAGGATCTCTCCCCTGCAGGCCCCCTAAAGTCTGCCATACTTACCTGCTATTTATTTCTGATGAATTGACCATTCCATTTCCAACATTCTGAAATGGCCAACAGATCACAGAAAGAATTCTGTTTAGGCTCCTGTTTGAAACCAGCAGCTACAGTGATCTGCTGGCCTTGCTTCAGGGCCATACAAAATGTAGTATTGTACAGTACAGCATGAAGAGAGGAACACTAAAATTGACTGAGGTGACTTCTGGTATGGAGGACCAGACAGTAAGTAGGTGAAGAGAAGGTGATTGTTCAGAAGGAGAGTCCCCCTTGCAAGGATATGGGGGAGATCTCCTTCAGGGGTTTTCTCCCTTTTTTCTCTCTTAGCTGCATGGTCAATTTTGATGGAAAATATGTCTTATATCACTTGTTTTTTCTTGTGCTGCGTAATCCTCTGGAGAGATCTCAGTGTTGTTCATCAGACCCAATAGTTTGTTAGAGTGATGTTGGAAGGCTGCTTCTCAAATAAGTTTTATAGTCTGGGCATGGTACTCATTTAACTTCTCTGTAATGAATTTTATCACATCATTGCTAACCTCCTCTCTCCTCCCTGTCTACCTGGGATGTCTTCACTGGAATGCCCTTCAACAAGCACTTCTACTGTTCACCCTGAAGTTCAGCAATTTCTTCCATTGTCAACTCCTCCTTATGTTTCTCAACAAGCTCCTAAATGACTTCACTATTGATGTTCAGACCCATAATCCCAATGGACACAATCTTCTCCACTACTGCACATCAGATCCACCAAAGTCAAGTTCAATGATGCATTCTGGCCACATAAACTCCAGGATGAGTTTAAGACCTGGTACATCTTCCCAGGCTTTGCCAATGACACTGATGCAGTGGAAGACATTGAAATGTTTCTTCCAGAACTTTTTTTAAAATTAGAATTGAGGACAACTGTTTAGTGACATTAAAGCACCTGGTGAATAGCACCTCTGTACACAGCTTCTTGAAGTTACAGATCACTTGCTGGTCCATGGGCTGCAGGAGGAACTTGCCTTTATGAAGTCAAACTCAGTGTCCATATCATATGCCAAAACTGGAGGGTAAGTTGGGTCACTGTGCAAAAAGTCCCATTTCAGGTGGCTGGTTATCAGAAAGATATTTCTTAATGGTGGATGCAAATACCTCATGTAACCTTGTGGTCTTGTTCACATTCTGCTCCTTGAATGTACAAATGGCCCCTGGATAATACACCACTAGTGGCTTAATCTTCAGACTGACACATTTGAACATACATTTGCACACAGCAAAAGGGTCAATCTGTCCTTTATGGGCCTGTGCCTTGGTAGTGCCTTTTCTTCTTGTGATACAAGTTCTGTTCAGGATCTGCCTCTGGAAAATCTCATTTTCATTGCAGTTAAACCTTGCTGAACAATGTATCCTTCTATCTTCATGAATTTTGCAAGTTCTTTCTTATTCTGCAATGGTCTTGTCAAGACTGGAAGTCTCACCATGTCTTATCACACTATGGATGCCACATCCCTTGCAGAATTTGTCAAACCACTCTTCAGTAAGTTTAAATTCATCATGTATTGCACTTGTAGAGGAATTTTCTTGCAGTAAATTGCTGTGCAGTTTCCTTGCCTTTTCACATATTTAGCTCCACTAATGCTATTGCTTGCCAGCTGTTTCTCATTCACCCACAGTAACAAAAGGTTTTCTGCCTCTTCCAGCATTTGTGTCCCCTACTTGGTTAACATCATTACTCCCTTTGCCACATGAGTTTCTTTAATGGTATCTTCATTCTTCCAAATAGTCAAGATTGCCAACTTTGCCATCTTGTACTCTAAGGCCAGATCAGTTACACGAATATGCATACTATTCTCATGCTGTCCTGTAACTGCCTTCTTCAACTCAATGATTATTGTCTACAAAACCTTCTTCTTACAATTCTTGCTCTGCATCTTCTTCATATCTTTTTTGGTCTGGTCACTTTCATTACTGCTCAAACATTCTGGTTACTATCATTACCATTTCTGCATTTTCTTTTTTACCACCACGATTTCTCTGCACTTTCTTTGGAGCCATGATATAATGGCCATGGAGTAATATTGTACAGTACTGTCTGTGCTAAAAAGCACACAAAGAGCTTTACAGCAAGTATGTGCAGGTCTGTGTGTGACCATGATCTTAACGAGAGAAAACCACAACCATGTGTCTAGGGAGGGAAGATCGCTGTGGTTGTGTTTGTCACTTGATGCAGAGTTTGTGAAATGAAGCAAAATTTTGATGAATGCTTCTGTTCATGAACTGGGTTGTTCATGAACAAAAGCTTCATGACCCAAAGTATTACTGTGTTTTCATTGCAGGTGGTTAGTACACACACATGACAAATCTTATTTATTTTTACATCCATTTTGCCTCTAACCTTCTTACATTTCTTAGTTCTCTTCACATTTTTCAAATATTTTCCTATATCCTATTGTCTGTCTTTTATTTTGTTCTTCAATTTATTTATACTTTGAGTTTCTCATATAGGAAAAGCCATGTGCCATTTAGACTTGTGTGTCTGATTTATTTCATTTAACATTATGGTTTTAAATGACAGCTATTTTCCAACAAATGACTCAAAGTTATCCTTTTTTGTCAGAGTAGAACTCTTTAGTTTATAAATAGCACATTTTCTTTATTCATTTACCTGTTAATGTGCATATAGGCCTCTTCCAAAATTTTGTTACTGTGAATTGGGCTGCTTTAAACATGGGTATGCATGTATCACTGTAATATGATGACTTTGACTCTTTGGGGAAGATATCTAGAAAGGGAATAGCTGAGTCATAGGGAGTTTTTCTATTTTAGGGTTTTTGGGAAATCTCCATACTGACTCCATACTGATTTCCACAGTGATTGTACTAGTTTACATTTCCACCAACAATGAAAAGCCCCTCCTTACCGCATCCTTGCAAGTATTTGTTATTGTCGAATTTCTTGATGATGGCTATTCATTTTGGTGTTAGACATAATCTCAGTGTTGTTAAAGGTACTTGTGCTGCTGAGCTAAGCCCCTGGCCTAGTGTTATTTTAATTTGCATTTCTTTAATGATCTTTCATATTTATTCATGTATTTATTGGCCATTTGTACCTTGTGTTCTGAGAAGTGTCTATTCATTTCAGTTGTCCATTTTTTATTGGATTTTTATTAGGGGGAGCTTTGTTTCAAGTTCTTTGTTGGTTGTAGATGTTAATCCTCTGTCCAAGATGTAACTGGCAATTTTTTAAAAATTCTGTATATTGTCTCTGCACTCCACTGGTTGTTTTGTTTCCTGTGCAGAAGCTTTTTAATTTGATATAGTTTTACTTATTGATTCTTTGTGCTAATTCTTGTTGCAGTTTGGTTTTGTTCAGAAAGTCCTTGCCTGTGCCTATGACTTTAAGAGTTCTACCTACTTCATGCTCCAGCAGGTTGTGTGTTTCTGTTTTCATATTTAGATCTTTGAACCTTTTTTATTTTAGTTTAGTACATAGTTGATCATTTCCTTAAAACTGTCTCAGGACCTTGAAGAAAAAGAGGAATAAGACAAGAGAAAGTGTGTTCCTTGAAGTATTAGGCTAGGTATTAGGCTTTTTAATGGCAGTTTCATATTGGAGCCATGTACTTCTTGCAGTAGTTTTATGAAGAAACCTTGTATAAAGCATTTTTCTAGTTCTATTTCTATATTATTTTTGCCATTAAGGTAAATCAGTTTTGTTGAAATACTGTTTGTCTTGATGATTCTTCTGGCTTGCAAACCAATATATTTAGTTTTATAAAGAACAAAATAGCTCTATTATACCAGCATTTAAGTTCAAGAAGGAAAGAGTTCTTTCTCATTTTCTTTTTAACCTATGGCTTAAAAGGTTAATAAATTTAAAAAGACTCTAACAGAGTTTGACCCCAAATAATCTTTACAGTGTCCCTAATAAACTAAGTATAAGTGAAAAGAAACATATGGAACTCATTTTCAAGAGAATAAATCTTGGTTCTAAATTAAGTAAGTGTGTGCCTTCTAAGAAGTCTCTATTCATTTCAGTTGTCCATTTTTGATTGGATTTTTAATTGAGGGGGTCTAATACACTTTGGTTTCCAGTAAGTTTAAAACAACTAGAAGCAAGTCCAATATTTCTGATTAACTAGTATTCTTTTGATTCTTTTATTTATACTCATTGTCTTTGCTCACCCTCTCCATCCATTGCCCAAATTTCAAAGGAAAGAAAGGCCAACATAAAGGGCATGTCAAAATCATTTCCAAACAATAAGCTGAAATGAGTGAGATATTTATAAAAGCTTTTTTGACACTAGAAGGAGAAAAAAACAAATTAAAGAAGTCATTAGTGGTGGTTTGGTAATTTGATGGGTCTTTAAAGAGCTTTCTTTCCCCTGGGTTCTCAAACCATTGCCTAACTTCTCTTTGTTTCATGGAGGGCAAAAAATTTTAAAAAATTATATAGGTCCTGTGAGAAGAGAAGATGATAATTGGTTTTCACTGCTGTTTGACTTCATAAGCATAATTGTGAAAGAAGGTTTATAAGCAAACCATAATCCACCCAGAAAATTTTAAAACAAAGATTAGGAGTAATTTGAAAATAAAAAGAAATCCTTAGTAGTGTTAAACTGCTTATTGAATACAGAAGGCTAATCCTCACTACTTGTCAAAGATTGCCACACTTATTCTCATCTCCTTTGATTGCTACTCTTAGTCCACTCACCAAATTGGTCTTGTAATTTGTTGCATACTTAATTTTTTAATTTCTGAAGATGAAGTGCTATCATAAGCCAGTAGTCCTCATAACAGCTTGAAAATTTTACGAATAAAATTTTAAACTGCTGTAATGATCATCACCAATGTTTATTAAGAGAATTTCTTTACTAAGAGAGTTTTAATATTAAGTTTGAAAATTTGGGAAACAGGTGAAATTAGGCAATTGTGCCTAAAATGACTGCTAATGAGTGATGTCCTTGAATAATCCTTTCCCACTGAATGCAGAGTAAACCTGTTATTTACTTCTAATGAATAGCAATTGAATGTCACTCTTATGCATATATTTACTTATATGACTCTGTAAACAATGAGAATGAGAGAGATTCTCCTGCTGGCCTTGAAGAAATAAGACATCACAATAAGAGAGTTCAAGTGAGGGGGCACAAGGGAGTGGCCTGTATACTTGGACACTACCTTTAGCAAAGAATTAATAGGAAGCTGGGTTCACTCAGTTACACAGCACAGTGAAATTAATTGTGCCACCAATTCAAATGAGGATAGCGATATAGACTTCCTAAGATAAACTCTCAAGTTAAAACAAAGCCTAGCTGATGGTTTGACTGTAACTTGCAAGATCCTGAGCATAGGACTCAAGTGGGTGTGCTATTTAAAACCATCGTTAGTAACCTATGTGGAATGGAAAACTAGTATAGCAGTTTTGGCTAAAGCAACTCCTCCAAATATTGGTTGTTCTTCTGTTTCTGTCTTAATGCCCACAAAAGATCTTACTTTCTAGTTGGACATCTGAAAAATAAATTAATATTTTAGTAAGTCAGCTTGTCAAAAAATGAGTATTATTGCTTGTGAATTTCCTTAACATTGAGGAAAAAAATTCATAAGATAAATTCATTCAGAAATTGTGGAAATGTGTTATGTTATGTTGACTTTATGCAGTGAAGTTTACAATAAATGTAAGAACTTAATTACCTGAGAAATTAAGACTTGAAAAGTATATAATTTTAAAGGTTGGTTTTCTTTTTCAAATATTGTCTTAGTCAAATCCTGCTTGGTGAACAAAATACCCAGCACCCATTATTTAATGGAGAGGTTTATCTTGGTTCAGCATTCAGAAGTTTCAGTCCATGCTCACGAGGGTTAGGCACAGAAATGGCATGGCAGAAGGGCATAGGTAGATGAAAGCTGCTCATATTATGGTGTCCAGAAAGGAGAAAGAGAAGGAAGGAGCCAGAGAGCAGGATACATCCCTTAATGTTGTCCCCAGCAACCTGCCTCACTGACCAGGCCCCATCTCCTGACAGTAAGTTAACTATAGAGTCCCCATGGTCCCATCCTCCTCCAAAAGATCTGATAAGGTATTCTGGTATATTGAATCCATATTTTAAAACTTTACATATCTTGGGAAAATTTGTTCTTCTGAGCCTTCTCTCACTGATTTATCCATTCACTAAAATTCTTGCATGTACTAGCTAGTTATGAATATTTTACATGCTGGAAACAATGGCAAGTAAAACAGGATCTTGTCTCTGTACATTTCACTTATTATCTAGTAAGGATCAGGGACATTAGCATTTTTAGGAATTTCAGCCACCAACTAGCAAGAGTTGATATATTTTGATGTTAGCTTCTTTTGCATCATTGATATGATGATACTTCTTGGCCAGAAAGACCTAATTTTGCTTCAGAGAGACCTACCTTCTGAAAGATATAGATATAAACTGATATAGATTTAGATATGTAGATACACAGATATATACTGTTACATAGCACAGATATGTACTTCAATGACTGTATGATTTGTGGATTAAAAGAACTTATTAACAGATTATAATAGGCTATTAGTAGATTAAAATACCCTATTTTCTTCATAAGACTGTATCATTTAGTCCTAGACACAAGTACTTTAAAAACTTTGGTACTTTAGAAGTTTTGATGACAAAAGCATGTTCTATTACAAAAGGTACTGAACAGCAGAAAATTAGAGCTAGCTTGATAGCTACTTGCTCACATGTGTGGGGAAAATCAAAGATGGAAAAGCAACACCTTCAGCATCAGTATGCACCTACTCAGTACTCCTGAGTGAATACCACCACCGAGAGGAACTGTTTTGGGGTGGACTATGGTGCTTATGGCATCTGAAATCAACTTTAAGAGCAGTAGACAAATTTGACAATGACCCAAAGTTTGGGGTCAAGTTGTGACCAAAAGAAAAGGAGAGGGGAAATGAAATCAGTGTGTACAGTTTATCTGCTAAGCCTGAGATATGGAAGAGAATTATCAATACTTCTCTTCATATTTTTTATTTAAAAAATTCTTTTGATTTCCACTCTCACTTTCTCATAAATGCCTGTATATTTTAATCTATGTAAATTTTTTAGCATCAGGAGTCAAACTCAGGACCTTGTACTTGCCAGGCAAGTGCTGTGCTACTGAGCTAAATCCCCAGCTATCTATGTAATTTTGCTCTTTTTGTTTATTCTCCATTTAATAACACACTCACATACCTTTGGGACAGCCTGAAAAAAACCTGAAATTAGTAGGTAACTAAAAAAGTAATCTACCACACTCAGTGTTCTTTGTTGTGTAACAAATGTGGGAAATGGTAAACATGGTTTTAGACACTTTTCTGACAGTTTTTAAATTAATATAGAAAAAATAAAAATGAAGCAAGTTATTGCACACATAACTCATTCTCTTTTCTGTAACGTTTTCTGATGGTCCAATTGGTCTAACTGTATTTATATAGCATTGGAAAAGGATATAGTATAATAATCATGCATAGAAACAGTAAGTTAGAAACATTCATTGAATATTTAGTATGTGACAGATGATATATACCTTTTTAATAGGTAATGACAATTATGAGTTTTAGCTTCAAAATCTTCTCAGAGAAAAATTCAAATAGTCTTTTTGTTTTTCAAATAAAATGTACAACTGTGAAATGCTGAAAAATGATTTCATATTGCTTCTTTATTATATTTCATTGGAATCCAATCTATAAACATAACAGTTATTTTAACTTACAGCACTTATTCAGTCAACTAACACCCTGCAACTAAAGTCATAGACTGCATGATGAGGAAGGTTAAGAGGCACCATTTCTACTGCCTTAGAAATCATAGTCCATCAGAGTTGAAGGAGTTTATGCATAGGCCAGTAGACTATAAGGACCATAAGAGAATCAAGGTTGAGTACTCTGGTAGTTCCATGAAGAACTTTCTGGTTTTATATCATAATAGGGGAACCTGGCTATAAAGAGTGGGAAGGTAGAAGCCAAGCATGAGAGGCAGAAATGTGATTTCAGGGTGGTGGTGCACAGTATTGAAGCAGGTCATAGTTGTCTCTCTGCAGAAAGTAGGATATGCCAGAGCAAGTGCACCTCTGTGAGAGCCTGAGTCAGATCAAGGAGACCTCTCAGAATGCCAGGGTGCAGAGTGAATCTGTGGGGATTCACTGAGGGTTTTTCTTCAGGACAAGGGTTGAATTAGAGCTGTGACTGAGAAAGATGGGCATAGAAGGTACATTGATTATGGGAAGAGACTAGGGGTATGTGGCAGTTATGAGTCAACTACAGGACAGTTTGATTGAGGGGCAGCATCAGTAGAAAGGGTGGATATAAAAGAGCCAGGATAAAATCCAAACATGGGCAACTGGGGTGAATATACTTCTCAGATGAATAAATAAAAATGGCAAATAAATATATGAAAAAATATTCAACATCATTGGTCATTCAATAAATGCAACTTAAAATAACACTGTGATTCCATCTCACTCTAGAAAGAATGGCTATTCTTTCAGTCATTCTGTTGGTGGGAATGTAGACTGGTCAACCACTGTGGAGGTCAATGTGGAGATTCCTCAAACACTTAAAATTAGAGGTCCCATTCAGCCCAACTATTCCCCTTCTGAGTAACTCCCCAGAAGCATTAAAAACATCATACCACAGTGGTACTTGTGCACCTATGTTTATAGCAGCACAACTTAATATAGCTAAATTTTTTTTTCTACTGGGCATCAAACTCATGACCACCTGCTTGCCAAGCAAGCACTTATGCCACTGAGCTAAATCCCCAGCTCAATATAGCTAAATCTTGAAAACCACTCAAATGTCTATCAACCAAGGAATGGATAAAAAATGAAGTGCTTATTTTTATACAATGGAGTACTACTCAGCCATAAAGAAGGATAAACTTGAAATTTTACAAGTAAATGAATGCAAATTGAGGCCATACTTAGAAGTGAGGTAAATAAGACTCACATGTGTAAAGATTTTATTGTCTCCCTGGTGTGAGAAATTGAAAGAGTAAATAAGTTCTAAAATGTGCAATACACCCTCCATCCAGGGGTATGCACCAGAACTGTAACCATCTGGGTTAGCCCACCCTCCATCCAGAATACCACAGGTCTACAAGATCCCCAGAAACAGAGTAGGGCCCCAGATGGGGCATACATGACAGACAGGTGGGACTCATTTCCTGGAAAAAACTCTGAAGCAGCAGTAACAATATAAGCCAACAGTTGATTCACATCAGTACCCCTATGTGGGCAGCCTTGGAAGAATATAGGACTCACCAACTAACCCTGCAGGAGAAATTTAGGTGACTGGCTGCTGTTCTACACTGCATAACTGGTGACTGGGGGAACTCCAGTTGCATAGTACAAACCTGACTAAGGTGTACATGATGCAGAGGCCAGACTAGTGAGACTAAAAAGACCAAAATGCAAACTAACTGGGGGTAAGTTAGGCAAACCAGCATTTTGCCTAGGAACAAAGACATGCAGAATGGAACCAGAAAATGACAAGTCAAAAAGAAAAATGCAATCTTAGACTCCCAGTCCACCCAGAACAAGTCCAGGAGATATGCACGTAGAAGAAATTAAATGACACATACTTGAAATTTATGAAAAGATAGCAAGTGAAGTGAAGAGACAAATTCATAAGGCTACAGAGAAAATCAGATCAGAAAAAAATTCTCAGGTAAAAAAGGACTGACATCCATAAAATGGGAATTGCTCAGCATAACTAGAGAAGATATATATCTTTTTAAAAAGAGGAGCATAGGAAAATGATGGAAACTTTGAATGAATAATATAGGAAGGAAATAGAATTCAGGAAACATAATCAAAGAAATAACCAGGACATTAAAAATTCCTTTGAAAGCTGGAAAAATTGCATGAATGAAACTGAAGATAGACTCTCAGACTCTGAAGACAGGATTAGGGCTGGTGATCATGAAAGGAAAGATCTGCTAAGAATAACAAGTGAGCTGGGGATTTAGTTCAGCAGCACAAGTGCTTACCTGGCATGCACAAGTTGTGAGTTTGATCCCCAGCACCAAACAAACAAACAGTGACTAAGAAATAGCAATTCAACAGCTCCAAGATGATGCAAAGAAAAGTAATACAAGACTGATATGTGTCAATGGAAAAGCAGGAGTCAACACAAAGACACAAAAAACTATTTGCATAAATAATAGAAAATTTCCAAAGTGTGGAAATAGAACCTCACATACAGATAAGTGAGGGATATATAACTCCAAATAGCTGTAAGCAAAATAATTCTATACCCATACATGTAATAATAAACATATTAGAAATTCAACACAAAAATAAAATATTAAAAGCTGTTAGACAAAAAAAACTGATTATCTATAAAGGAAAACCCATCAGAATCAAGGCAGACTATTCAACACAAACCCTCAAGTAAAGAAGAGCTTGAAGTATCTTAAATGCTTAAAGAAAACAACTTTCAACCAAGATTGATGTACTCTGCAAAACTATCTTTCAAAATTAATGGAGAAATAAAATACTTCCACAACAAAGAACAATTGAAGAAATTCATTACCTCAAAAAAAATACAGAGTACTGAAAGGTATTTTAGATAGAGATAAAAATTCCCACAATTCCAAGAACAATATCATAAAGAAATCACTATGCAGGTTAGCAATTATACAAATGGGAAAAAATAGAGCCAACAACAGGAAAACAAAATTTCAAAGATAAGCCAATACATATCACTTATACCCATCAGTGTAAATGGCCTCAATTCACCAATCAAAAGAAACAGACTAGCAGAATGGATCAAGAAATAAGAACCAACAATATTCTGTATACAAGAAACACACTTAATCCCCCCCCCAAATTTATAGACTGAAAGTCAAAGGATGAAAAACAATACTGCATGAAATAGGAACCTAGAAAAAAGCAGGGGTAGCTATCCTATTTGCAGATAATGTAAACTTCAAACCAAAACTGACCAAAAGAAACAAACATTACTACATACTTGTTAGGGGAAAAATTCAAGAGGAAGAGAAAACAATCATAAATATATGCATACCAAATATGGGAATATCCAACTATAAAAGACAAATATTAGTAGACATGAAAAATCAAGTAAACAATAACACAAGTGTAATGGGGAACCTTAATACCCCATTGTCACGAAGAGATAGATCAACTAGATGAAGAATCAGCAAAGAAATAACAGCACTGAATTAAATATGTGAACAAATGGACTTAGTAGACATTTACAGAGTGTGCCACTCAACAACATCAGAATACACATTCTTCTCAGCTGCATACAGGTTGTTTTCTAAAATAGACCATATACTAGCCCATAGAACATCCTTAAGTAAGTGCAAAGGAATGGAAATTATCCAATGCATATTATCTGACCATAGTATAATAAAATTGGAAATTAATGATAGAAGAAACAGTAAAAACTCCATAAAGACATGGAGATCAAGTAATACCCTCTTGAACCAATGGATCACTGATGAAGTTAAAGAAGAAATGAAATAATATCTACAATTAAATGAAATTGCAAACACACTATACCAGAATCTATGGGATGCAATGAAAGTGATCCTAATAGGGAAATTTACAGCAATGAATTCTCACATTAGAATTAGAAAAATAGAACAAGCACAAATAAAAAATTTAATGCTGAACCTCAAGCTTCTAGAAAAATAAGGACAAGCCAAGCCTAAAGCCCATAGATGGGAAGCTCAGAGCAGAAATTAATGCAGTGGATACTAAGATGTTTTCTTTGTATTGTTTATACAAAGAATTAATGAATTGAAAATTTTTTCTTTGAAAGAATAAACAAAGTCAATAAGTCCCTACTCAATCTTATCAATAAAAGGAAAGAAAAGCTCAAATTAATACACTGAGGAATGAAAAGGTGAAGGTACTAAAGATCCTGTGGAAATTCAGAAAATCATCAATACCTACTTCAAAAATCTTTACTTAAATAAGAGGAAAAACAAGAAATGGACATATTCCTAGAAATGTATGAATTACTTAAACTGAATCAGGAAGATATAATAATCTAATAGCAGTTAATGAAATTGAAAACATAGTTAAAAACTTACCAAAAAATAAAAGCAAGGTCCTGAGGATTTATACCTGAATTTTATATAGCAATTTAGAGAAGATTTAATACCAATACTCCTCAAACTCTTCAATGAAATTGAAAGAGAAGCAATCTTCCCTACCTCATTCCTGGAGGCAAGTACTACCCTGGTACCAAAACCAAAGACCCAACCAAAAAAGAAAATTACAGGCCAATATGCCTAATGAACATAGATGCAAAAATCTTCAATAGAAAGCTATCAAAGAGAATGTAGCAAATCATCAAGGAGATTATACACAACAACCCAGTGGGATTCATTCCAGGAATGCAAGACTGGTTCAACATACACAAATGAATAAGCACTACATTCCATGTCAACAGAGCCAAAGACAAAAATCACATGATCATCTCAGTAGATACAGGAAAAGTTTTTGATAAAGTCCAACACTTATTCATGATATAACCATATACAAAAATCAGAGTACATAGTCTTTACTTCAATCTGATAAAAGCCATCTATGACAAACCAATAGCCAGCATCATATTAAATGCACAAAAACTGAAAGGTTTCAACCTAGAATCAGGCACAAGACAAGGATATACACTATCACCACTCTTATTCAACATAGTTCTGGAAATATTATCCAGTTGCAATAAGACAAGAGAGAGATATAAAGAAATAGGAGAAAAGGAAGAAGTTAAATTATCATTATTCACAGATGATACTCTACATAGAAGACTAACTAACAAAAAACTCCCCCAACAGACTGCTAGATTTAATAAACAAATTCATCAGTGTAACTGGATACAAAGTCAACTTTTTATCCAGTTACAGCTCAAAAATCAATAGCAGTCCTATACACAAACAACAAACTCACTGATAAACAATACCTGTTAGAACAGCATCCAAAAAAAAAAAAAAAGAGATACTTAGGAATCAATCTAACAAAGGCAGTAAAAGATCTACATATTGAAAATTAAAGTACTCTGAAAAAGGTTGAAGAGGATATTAGAAAATGGAAAGAGACTCTTTGCTCATGGATAGGAAGAACCAACATTGTGAAAATGCCCATACTCCCAAAACTTATACAAATTTAATGCAATCTTCATCAAAATACCCTTACTATACTTCATAGATCTAGAAGAAGCATTCTAATTTTAAGCATTCTAATTTTAAATTCATTTGGAAACAGAAGAGGCATAGAATAGCAAAAGCAATCCTGGGCAACAAAAGCAAGGCAGGAAACATTACAATCCCTAACTCGGGACCTGGGGAAAGTTGGAGATCTATGTTCTCGGCTTTTGAGTTTCAGGGGACCTACCAGGACACTTGACGGGATCCAGCAGATTGTAGGGCCTCAGTCAACCACACTCAGTGGTCTTGTCTCAGTTCAGGAGGCAGAAACCTTGCACAAGGGCTCTGGGGTCATTTGAGCTGGCCTAGGGAGAGCTTAAGATCAGCACTGCCAGTGACTGAGTTTATATCCACACCCCTAGGACAGGGGATTGTGCCCCAGGGGTTTTTCTGGCCCCAGTTCTCCACACCCTGTTTCCGCCTCTCAATTTAGGGAGCCAAGTACCTGCAGAGGAGCTGAGACTGCTCCAGTAGCTGAGGGTGCAGGAGGGGATTTGTCACACACCCAGAGGAAGCTTTGGAACACCACTCAAACCAAGGAAATAAAGAAAAATGACAAAAGGAAAGACCAAAAGGCAGGCTCAAATCACCAGCCCATCCCAAGAAAGCCTGGGAGCCATGTACATAGAAGAAAATAAAAACCATACACCTGAAATGTCTGAAATGATATCAACTGAAATAAAGAGGCAACTAGGGGAAGCTATGGAGAAATTCAAATTAGAAATAATTGCCCAGGTAAAAGAAGAAATGATAAAAGTAGTGAAAGAAATAGTGAACACATCTAGTAAAGACACAGCTAAAAATTAGAGGAACAAAGCAAACAGATAGAATCCCTGAATGAACACTATAAGAAACAAACAGAATACATAAAGCAGATTCAAAGAGATATACAGGAAATCAAAAATTCTATTGAAAGCTATAAAAACCGCCTCAATGAAAGTGAAGATGGAATTTCAGACCTCGAAGATAAGATTGCAGTTAGTGAACAAGAAAGGAAAGATCTTTTAAAAATTACAAAGAATCAGGAAATAACAATTCAACAGCTACACAATGATGCAAAGAAAAATAACATAAGATTAATAGGGATAAATGAAAAAGAAGGGGACAACCTAAATGATATCAAGAGGATATTTACAGAAGCAATAGCTGAAAACTTCCCAAACATGAGAATGGAAACTGACATTTGGATTACTGAAGCATATAGAACTCCAAATAGCCATAACCAAAATAAAACTACACCCAGACACATAATAATCACCATCCCAGAAATCCACCATAAGAACAGAATACTAAAAACTGTTAGAGAGAAAAGACAGAAAACCTATCAGAATCACAGCAGACTTCTCAACACAAACAATGAAGTCAAGAAGAGTGTGGAGTGAACTATTTCAGATACTAAAAGATAACTGCCAACCCAGACTGACGTACCCTGCAAAACTGTCCTTCAAAATGGATGGAGAAATAAGATACTTCCATGAGAGAGAACAGCTTAAAAACTTCATGATCACCAAACCAACCCTACAAGGGATACTGAAAGACATTCTAGATATACATAGGATAAAACCACCAAGCAAGGCAGACAATTAAATAGAATGGAAAGCTAAAGACACAACAGCAGAAAGACAACATGTGAACAGTAAACCAATATATAACAGTTATAACCATTAATGTAAATGGCCTCAACTTACCAATCAAAAGAAACAGACTGGCAGAATGGATCAAGAAACAACATTCAAGCATATGCTGTCTACAAGAAGCATATCTAACCCAAAAGGAAACCCAAAGACTGAAAGTCAAAGGATGGAAAACAATACTTCATGCAACAGGAAACCAAAAAAAAAGGAGTAACAATCCCTTTTGCAGACAATGTGAACTTCAAACCAAGAATGATCCAAAGAGATAAAGAAGGTCACTACATACTAGTTAGGGGAAAACGTCAAGAGGAAGAGATAACAATCTTAAATATATATGCACCAAATTCCAGAGCACCCAGCTATACAAAGAAAATATTAACAGAAATGAAAAATCAAAGAAGCAATAGCACAATTATAGCAGGAGACCTTAACATGCCATTGACACAAAGGGACAAATCAACTAGACAGAAAATCAGCAAAGAAATATCAGAACTGAATCACACCTGTGAACAAACGGACTTGATAGATGTATATAGAGTTTTCCATCCAATAACATCAGAATATACATTCTTCTCAGCAGTACATGGGATTCTCTAAAATAGACCATATACTAGTCCACAGAACATATTTAGGTAAATGCAAAAGAACTGAAATTATCTCATACATGTTATCAGATCATAGTGCCATGAAATTAGAAATTAATGATAAAAGCTACTGCAAAAACCTCAGAAACACATGGAAACTGAGTAATACACTCTTGAGCATTCAGTGGGTCATGGAGGAAATTAAAGAAAAATTAAACAATATCTACAAGTAAATGAAAATACAAACACAACTTACCAAAATTTGTGGGATGCAATGAAAGCAGTGCTCAGAGGAAAATTTATTGCACTGAGTTCCCACATCAGGAAGACAGAACGAACACACATAAACAACCTGATGCTACAACTCAAACAGCTAGAAAAAGAAGAGCAAGCCAAGCCCAAAGCCAAAAGAAGGGAGGAAATTATAAAGATTAGAGCAGAAATTAATGCAATAGAGACTAAGAAAACAGTACAAAGGATCAATGAATCAAAGAGTTGGTTCTTTGAAAGAATAAATAAAATTGATAAGCCCCTGGCCAACC
>PVJX010008874.1:0-63386 GCA_004027295.1 Dolichotis patagonum
AATTATCTCAGCTCCCACCTTAAGAAACCAGAAAAAAGAAAAACAATTTCAGTCCAAAGTAAGTAGAGGAAGTTGCCAATATGAAAGTAGAAATCTAAAAAAATGGGAAGAAAATCCATGAAGCCAAAGTCATTTTCTTGAGCAGATCAAAAATCCAGTAAACTCTAATCAGATTAGTCTGGAGAAAACTGAGAGGAAACACACAGTACTAAGTCAGGAGCATGGTCATGGAGACCCTGATAGAATTTACAAATATTAAAAGGATAATAAGGGACTATAGTGAACACTGGGACCAAATGGATAAACTGCCAGGTCACTAAAGAAGACAGATAACCCACATAACCTTGTATTTGTTAAGGAAATGGAAGCTGTAATTTAAAATCTTCCCACAAGGAAAATTTCAGGTTCAAATGCCTTCAGAGGTGAATTCTTTCAAATATTTAAGAAGAAATGATATCAATTCTGCACATACTGCTCAACATTTGAAGAGAAAAGAGTACTTCCCTGCTCTTCATCTGAGAACAGCTTTGGCCTGACCCATAGTCAGACAGATGTTTTAAGAAAGCATTTAATCAAAAAAAATTAAAAAAATTAAAAAAGAAAGCATTTAATGAAACATAAATGCAAGACTTCCTAACAGAAAGTTAGCAAGTCACACCCCAAAATATATACAATGGATAGTACTTACAATCAAGTGAGATTGAGCCCAGGAATACTCCATTATTTTCACATTTGAAAATCAATTAATTTGGGCAACCCCATTTGGGACCCCTCCTATGTCTCAGGAGCTATTCCTACATCCCATTTCCCCATTTCTATTCCCCATTTTCTCCAATAAATTTTCTTACTCTTATAAAAAAGAAAATCAGTTAATTTAATTAACCATATTAACATACTGAAAAAGAAAAGGCCTATGAGTGTTGCTGTAAAGCATTTCACAAAATGCAACATCTCTTCCTGATTACAGGAGAGAATAATATTCTCTCCCAGGAGAGAATAAAAGGAAATTTCCTCAACTTCATAAAAAGTATGGAGAAATACAACCAACACCACCCTTTGAGGTGGTGAAATGTGAATACTTTCTGTGATCAGGAACTACTGGTTCTAACTCAATTGTTTAAAAGATAATCCTTTCTGCCCTGAATTGCCTTGGCAATGCTATTTAACCCAGGATCTCACATGCACTAGGCAAGGCTAGCACTCTACTGCTGAGCTAAATCTCCGTTCTTTTGATTTATCTTTTTTTTTTTTTTTGGTACTGGGGATTGAACTCATGACCTCGCGCTTGCCAGGCAGGCGCTTATGGCACTGAGCTAAATCCCCAGCCCTTGATTTATCTTTATACCAGTACCACGTTCTCTTAAGTACTTTAACAAATCTCAAAGTCAAGGCAAGGATACCTACCCTTCTCACTTCCGTTTAACATGACGCTCAAAGGCTTTGGCCTCTGCAGTCAGGAAAAGAAAGAAAGTAAAATTATAACCAGATTAGAAAGGAGGGCAAGCTGGTTTTATTCAAGGGAGAAATGATAATCTTTGAAGAAAAGCCTACAAAATCTATGATAAAGTTATTAAACTAACATGTGAATTTAGTAGGGTTTCAGGATAGATGGTCAACAGATAAAAATCAACAGCATTTCTATATACTGGTAATAAAAATTCGGGAATTGAAGTTTAAAATGCCCATTTACATCAGAATGAAAAATAGGAAATGTGTAGAGATAAATATATCCAAGACATATAAAGAAATTCAAAACTCTGAAAATTGTAAACTGTACTAAAAGATTGGAAAAAAAGTCTAAATAGATGAAGAAATGTGTAATGTTAATGGGCAGGAAGAGTTAAGGTTGCCACAGTATCTATTCTTTCCTAATCCATCTATAGTTTCACTTAGAGTCAAGACCTCAGGAAGAGGTTTTTGTAGAAACAAATGATATGATTTTCAAATTTAAACAAAAATAAAAATGCTCTAAAATAAAACAATTTGGGGAAAGAAGAGAGTTGGATGACTCATCCTACTTGACTCTGAAATTTGTTACAGTACTTGAGATCATGTGGTACTGGCCTAAAGATAAATAAAAAAGGCTGGGGTATAGTTCAGCAGTAAAATGCTACCATTCCCTAGCACGCGAAAGACCCTGGGTTCAGCACCACACCCCGAAGCAATTTGGGGGAGAAAGGATTGGCTCTTACACAACTGGGTTGGAACTAGTGAAGAGCAGTAAAACTCAACTAACACCGCATATCACATTACAAAAATTGATTCTAAGTGGGTCACAGACCTAAAGAGGTAAAATTATAAAACTTCTAGAAGAAAATAGATGAAAATCTTACTGACCTTGAATTTAGCAAAGATTGAAGATAAAAAAATTGCATGAAAGAAAATCAATAAAATGGGCTTCTTAAAAACTAGGGAAAAAACCTCTGTCTTTGAAAGACACTATGGAAAGAGTGAAAAGACAAGTTGGTGATGGAAGAAAAGATATGCAAAATATTGTGTTTGACAAAGGGCTTGTGTCTAGAATATATAAAGAGATCACGCTGCTCAATAATAGGACAATCCAATGAATAAATGGAGAAAAGATGTGAGTGAGTACTTCTAAAGGACATACAAATGGTCAAAAGAATATGAAAAGAAAGGAAGTCATTAGGGAAATCAAATTAAAACCAGATTAAGATACCATCGCCTTCCTGTGAGATGACTAACACTGAAATCAGCTGAGCTAAGTGTTGATGAGGCGGAGTGGGGAATGGGACAAGAACTTTGTAAACATCTCTTGAAGTTTCTTTAAAAATTGCCCATACATTTTCTATACAACTGTGCAATCCCATACCTATTTACATGAGAATCAAAACCCCCCCCACACACAAAGACTTATATGTGAATGTTCTGGCAATTTGCCTTAGAAACCCAAACTGGAATACACCCAAGTGTTCAAGAACAGTAAAATGGTTAAGCCAACTGTGGCACATACATTTAATAAGTATTCTGAAGTTAAAATGAGTTACTTATTGTGGCAGTCAGAGGAGTGGCCCTCCAAAGAGGTTCTAGCCCAAATTCCGGGAACCTGTGCACATGAGTCATACAGCAATTGGGAATGGAGGTTCCAGGGCAAACCGAGGTTGCCAAACAGCTGACCTCTCTGAAGCGAGATTGTCCTGGATTATCCCATGAGCGATTTGATCACAAGGTGCTTAGAAACAGAAGCAGAAACCTGGAGGAGGACCTGAGCTTTGTGAAGTCAGAAGAACCTCCAGCCAGTGCCAACCCTGCAGCTGAACTGGGCCAGAAGCCAAGGAATGCAGGAGCTGGGAGCTGGGAGAAAGGTCAGTCCCTGGAGCCTCCACAGGGAGCACAGTCTTCTATGTTGGCCCAGGAAGCCTCATTTCAGTAGTCTAACCTCCAGAATCACAAGATAATAGGTATGTGTGTTGTTTTAATTCTCTAAATGTGTGGCAATTTATCACAGCAGCTGTGGAAACATATGCATTCATGTGTACAACACCACAGATAAGTCTCAAAATAATTGGGCTGAGTTTTGAAAGAACCAAGATAAAGCAACCACATGCTACCTGACTCTGTCTATATACTCTGTGGTAACAGCAGATGAGTGGTTGCTAGAGAACCTGTGGGATGGGATGGGGAGGAAAAGAGGAAATGGAAGAAAGCTTCAAGGTAGGTGTTGTTACTCCAACTTTGGAGATCTTCATCAGAACTCAGGAGATTACACACTTTAAACACATGCAGTGTACTGCATATCAACTATACTTCAAATAAAATGCTAATAAAGTCACAATCATTTGACAGAAGCAGGCAACAGAGGAAATGGCTCAAAATGATGCAGGCCCTGGAGCAAACAAAGCAGGCTCATAGAAGGGGCATCCACAGACAGCAAGCTGGGCAGAGGTATTGGCCTCTGCTGGACAAGTCTCTGGGTGAGCAGCTGCCCAAGTCAACAGGAGTAGGCTGCCTGGGCCTTTGGCCAGTGCACCAGTTCTATTCTCAATGTTGATAAGAGTCACAGGGGTTCTTATAGAAGGGGAGGAGAATAGAGAACTAAGCTGTATCATACACTAGAACCCACCCCGACCACACGGTGATGAGTAAATCCTGGGGGACAAAGTTGGGAAAGAGGGCTAGCTGATCCAGGTGGGTGCCATCTTGGATTTTCCTGAACTCAGTTTCATCTGGAGGTCCTTTTGGCAGGTGGATTACGGGGATCCGGGCATGGGTATCTTTGGAGGTTAATTTCAGTCCAGTGTAAGAACAGAGCACCAGGTATCGGGGAGGGAGAGAAAAGCAATGGGCAGAGACCAATAGATTTGAGGGCCCTAGAGACAGGAAGATGGGATGAAGGGTGTCCCTACCTGGCTTCCTGGTATGGTCTGTTACCAGGGCTCTACTTACCCCTGCATAGACCTGCACATGAGCAGAGATCCCCACTTGAAGTGGGGTTCAAGGCAAATGCCTGAATAGGCTGGGATCTTTTCAGCTCAGGACCTAGAAGCTTGGAGAGGGTCTTCCCTGGTCCAGGTGATCTTGTTTGAGGGGTTTTGAGAGCCTTCCCAGGGTGGAATTGAAGAGGAAGTTCAGCCCCTCCAGCTTTGTACAGGCCCCAGAAGATATATGCCTTGCCTTTAGATGGAACAAGGGGACCCATAGCAATCCTTGAGGAAAGGGCCAGACATCCTCACCATGACCCTGACAGGGAATGTGACTTCTACAAATCTGCCAAGGTAGCAAAACTCCAAAATTAGGATGTCTGTGTGTCCTTGAGCAATTTCCTCCTGTGGGTGGCTTGTTTTCTTCATCTGGGGCAAGGGGACAGCCCCAGCTTCCTTGCTAGGCCTGGAGGGAGGAGACAGGACAGTTTGGTGGCCGTTTGGCCTGTGTGTATAAAGGGAATGGTGGCCACCACCTGCAGGTGAAGTTCTTCTCCCTCATCCTGACCTCACCTTGGTGTCCATATAGACCTCTCTGGGCTTTTTAATGTCATATCTTTCCCCAGGTTCTATGCTCTCTCCTCGTGTCCCAAGATCTCCCACCCCTGCCACTGGTTGACCGGCCCTGTGCAGCCTGCATCCCTGCAAGAATTTGACAGGGACCATGCCTGTCTGCTTCCCATGTGCTGTCTGAATCCCAGGTGGGGAGCTCCATCCTGGCCAAAGGTGGGTGCCCCACCATGGTCTCAGCAAGGGAAGGAAAGTCTGGACAGGAAGGCTGGGGCAAAGGGGTTGCTTGCCTATGCAGCAGGATCTGGAGACAGAGGCCAGGCGGTACGGAGATGGGCCTCAGAGAGGCTCTGTCAGTGGAGAGATGGGCCTGTGGGTGCAGGGTGAACAGCAGTGGCTCAAAGAAAGAACGGTCTCACTGAGGGTGGCAGAGCTGAGGATGTACGTGGTGCTTCACATGACCAGCCCAGCACTGGGACAGAGGGGGCCATTTCCGGAAAGGGAAGGAAGTTTCTGCCTGGATTCAAACTGCAGGAAGGGCCCCATCATGTGCTCAGAGGTCAGCATCCTGGGCCAGCAATCACCCGGTGCAGGACAGTCATGGGAAAAGCCCCATGCCAGGCACTACCATCTCTCTCCTCTGGTTGCCCCCATCACCACCACCACTCTTTTCTCTATAGCAACAGGTGCCCTGGTCACCCGCAGAGGTGGCCATCTCTTGGTTCCTGCCCTGTTCTCAGTGCTGGGAAGCCTCCTTGGACACACAGAATAAAGCACCAGAGTCCTTGCTACTTCCTGCTCTTGCCTCAGATATTCACCCACAGCGTCAGGAGCCTGGCCTCTTCCCTTACTTTTCAGATGCCCCTCTTTGGGAGACCTTTCCTGACCACCCTCACCCCTACCAGCCATAGGAGGTGCAAACCCTGGAGTGAGGGTCTGAGGAAGGAAGAGGCATCCTGCCCTGTACAGACCATTCCATCCCAGGGAAGGGTGGGGCAGGGGCTCCGGCCCTGGGGAACAGTCTTCATGGGTCTGGGGATTTAAGTGCAGAGCTCACAGGGGCTGTCTCTTGTGTGGTCTGATCCTTGCAACAACATTCCTGAGGTCAGGATCTGGGCCTCAACCTTTCTGGAAGAGGAGCAGGTGGCCCTTAGTTTCCCCTGCCACTTGCTCTGGTCTTTCTCTTAGTGACAGGGTACAAAACATGAGCCCCTCTCAGAAGGCAGCCATAGAAACTATACCGCCTTGCTCCCCAGTGTTCCCTGTAGAAGGTGGTCCTCTGACCCACCCTGTCTGAGAGTAAGGGTCCTAAGACCCTCATTGCTGAGGGTCCTGTCCTGGACCCACCCAGGGGGAAGGGTGGACCAAGAAGAGTCTGCATAAACAGACTCTCTGGGGCCCTCCAGTCCTTCACCACAAGGTCACATCCTTTGTCCACTCATCACATGTCTACACAGCCATCTGTGTTTCACCAAACCTAAGCACAAAAGCCACTTCTCCCTGGGCCTTTGGATATTGGTTTCTGGCATCTGCCTGGATGAGTAAAACGCTGATTACATAACTCTGTCATCCTTTCTCATGTTAGTTTCTTTCGTTGCTGAGCCCCATGATGAGAGGAAGGGGTCATATCTTTCCACACCATCCAGCCTCCAAGCCTGTTGCCCCCTCCATCTGAGTAGACTCCATCTGACCAGGTGGGTGGGACTGGGCATACCACTTGCCTGCCCACTCCCCCAGGTCCCAGTCCCCTTGTTTGCTCCCCTCTCCCAGGAGATGTCCACCCAGGCCTACAGAGCACCCTAAGCTGGTCTCCAGTTTCACCTACCATCTGCATGTACTCTGAGGCCC
Source organism: Dolichotis patagonum (assembly GCA_004027295.1). Taxonomy (NCBI): domain Eukaryota; kingdom Metazoa; phylum Chordata; class Mammalia; order Rodentia; family Caviidae; genus Dolichotis; species Dolichotis patagonum. The sequence continues at coordinate 6,801 of PVJX010008874.1, forward strand.
AAGGTGACAAAGGCCCGCTGGTTTCCTGAAAGCAGATGGGGCAGATGGGACAGGTCACATGGCGAGCAGCTGCCCTGCACCCTCCCTCAGCCAGGGAGCAGACAGTTGCTCCATCCTGCACATGGAGACAGAGGTCTGAAGAGGCAGAATGAATACCTGAAGTCACACAGCTGGGCAAGTCTGTCTGTCTCCACAGCCCTGCCGCAGGGGACACTCCAGGTCACTCTAGGATTTGGGGCCTGCAACTCATCCCCTTCTGCCACTGCAAGGTCCCTCTAGGATAGAGACTGAAGGTCTTCGGATTTGCCTGGTGATGGGGGGAGGGCAACCTCCTTGCCCGCCCACCTCGGTCACAGACCAGCTGTACCGTGGCCCTCTGAACTGTGCCCCTCCCCCGCCAGGCTCCCATATACACAGATCATCCACTGCTCACAGAGGAGGGGCCACCGGCCCCACCCTTACTCCCTGCCTTTCTGAGTCACTGTTGCAAGAGAGGGGGTGTTGTAGCCCCAGACCCGTTTGTCCACCTGCCTGGGAAGGGCAGGTACCACAGAGAGCTGGCATCCCTGAGAGCAGGTGGCACTGATGGCCACCACTGGCCCACCCTGGGGAACAGGCCTGGTGGCCATGGGTGGAGGAAGGGAGAGGACCACAGAGAAGACAGGTGATAAGGTCATTTTCTGAAGTGGGACCAGATCTGGCTCTGGAAGAGCAGGTTCTCTGGGAGCAGAGGTGAGCCCACACCCTGGTCCACAGGGATTCACCCACTCACAACAAGGTCAATGTAGTCCTGTCCTCAGGGCAGGAGCTGGACCAAAGATGCAAACAGGGATTTGGGACACCTCTTCCCTGTGGCTCTGTAACAAAGATGCCTCCCTCAGTGGATGGAGGAGGCATGGAACTGGGATGGCAGGGCATGTTTTAGTCCCTAAGAATGGCTGGCCCAGCATGGCTGGTGGGAAGTAAGCTTGGTCAGTCATCCGCTGGGTGGTCACTGACCACACTCGGGGGTGAAGATGAATCCAGATATTTGGGTGGTGCCTCAGGTACCCAGGGCCAAGAAAGCTGCAGCTGTGGAAGCACAGCCATGTCTTTGTTCAAGGAAACACGGGGATGGCCAGCCTAAAGCTCTTAGAGAAAGCCACAGGCATTGCTCAACACCACCTGTCTCTCACCAGCCTGATCCAAGAAACAAGCTGCTCAGACAGCTTAGTCCCACCAAACTCTGAGCCAAGCCATACAGTCAACAGGACTTCCTAGCCAAATAAACCCACCCACCTGCAATGGCTCCACTGCCCCAAGCCACCAGAATGACCCTGTGTCACTCAGCTCCAACAACCTGATCCTCTTCCAATATCAGTGCCCCTTACCTGCATCATAGGGTTAGGGTTAGGGTTAGGGGTTAGGGGTTAGGGGTTAGGGTTAGGGTTAGGGTTAGGGTTAGGGGGCTGCAGGTTTTGGACCCTCCTTCTCCTTACTCCTCCCACTGCCCTATTTTCACTCAAACGCCTCCTCGCATGGGAACATCAGATCTGCCCAGGACTGCACCAGCCTTGTTTCGAACCTCACTGTACATTCAAGTCCTTGGGGACTCCAACAGCAGTTTAGCCCACAGGATCTAAACTGGGCTCTCCCTCATTCCCCAGCCTTTGTTTCCATAAACAGCAGCATCCTGGGCAAGACAGCAGCCCTCTCAGAAGGTCCAAATCCTGAGTCCTGGCTTCTGTGGAAGATGTGTCTTTGCCTGACTAAAGGGACTTCACAGGTATGGTTAAAGACAGGACTTCAACTGGGTGGGTCCTGTGCCCCTAGAGGGCAGGAGGGTTGGGCAGAGCAAATGAGTGGTGGTGGAAGGTTAAAGGGTTGTTGGTGGTGGTGCTGGCAGTGTCTCAGCCAAGGGACTCTTAGCCTCTAGAACCTGGAGAACTTAGAACAGATTCACCCTCTAGAACTCCCAAAAGGATCCAGACTGCTGACACCTCCAACTTGGTCCTATGAGTCTGATAGTGGGCTTTTACCCTCCAGAATTGTAAGAGTGCACTGTGTTAAGCAGCCCAGTTTGTGGCGATCTATGACGTCAGCCACAAGGGTCCTGGCATTGCAGCTCTGCTCCCACAGTGATTCACACTAGGACCCAGGTGGCATCTTGACTTCTAGGAGGAGCAGAGGGGGAAAATACATGCCATGCTGCCTTAATTCTCTCTTCCCAGTATCCACCACCTGCCCATTCATCCCATTTCTCCCTCCACCCCAACCCCAAAGCTGGGATAGAACACAGGCCTTGTGCATGCTAGGTAATTGCTCTACCACTGAACTGCACCCCCAGCCCCTTGCTCCATTCTTATTGCCACAGTCTCAGTTCAGACCTGCTCTCTCCTACCTGGACTCCAACCCCTTCCAGCCACACTGCAGGGCACTAATCTGTCTTCCTCATGCCACCCTTCTCTGTCCTGTGTAACCTTCACCCTTCTTTATGAGCCTGTGGTGTTCAGAGCCTGAAGACAGGATGTCTCAGCTACCTCCCTCTAGAAGTTTGGGCACCGCACCAAGCAAGCGCTTGTCACCATGGGCCTGGCTCCCACCATGTGCACCACTGTTTTTGGCTCTCCAGTCCCCAGGTACCCCAGGACACCTTCCTTGAACCCATCTTTACTTGCCAGTACCCTCTAGAGATAGAATAAATGGAACATAGAAAAAGATTTAAAGACTGGTGCACGAAGTTGTGGATGCTGTAGGTCTGAAATCTACAGGATGACTGGAGCCCCAGTGGGAGCTGACAGTGCAGCTGGAGTCCAAAGGCATCTGTTGACAGAACCGCTTTCTCTTGGGGGTACCTCAACATTTTTGTCTTAAGACCTTCAGCAGATTAGACAAGGCCCACCTCATTATAGTGACTCTTCTGATCTCCTCATAATCCTCCTTATCTAGAAGTTAATCTCAACTGGAAAATGCCTTCGCAGAAACACCTGGACTGGTGCATGCTAATGCCCAGGTATTAGCAACCTCCCATCTCATCACAAGCTTTCCTTTTTTGTTTGTGGTATGTTCCACCCATGTTATGGATTAAAAACTGATGGTCAACTTAACACCAGATATAAATCAACATGGTGCTGAGCATAGATGTTCCACCTGAGGAAAGTTGCCAGCATAAACAGAGATGTGGAGAAGGAGAAGGTAGGCATTGTGGGTTTCTCTAAGCATTGCTGTTTGAAATGTTGGTTCCCCAGTGTGAGTTTGACCATTGTCATCAGAGGAGCTCGGGACCTTGCTGGTGAGACTGGCTGTGGTTCACTTTGGGGTAGCTCTGGTTCTTACATCGCTTCCTGGCTCTGGAGGGAAAGACATGTGCCATTTAATCTCCAGGACAAGCTCGTCATGTTGGCTTTCTGGCATGTACTTGACTGTTCTTATTGTCGGAGGAGCTTGGGACCTCCATGTTGCTGAAGATGGCTGTGGTGCTTTTCAAGACAGCCCTGGTCTTTATTATGTGCTTGACTTCTCCACTCCAGTGTAGAGCCCTAAACCTACTAGAACAGCTCCTTCACCCCACTGGCACAGACTTTCTAGCTTCTACCGCCAACCTTTGGGCCTTCCCAGGTGTGAGTCCTTCTCGTGGGTTCTAGCCCTCCAGTTGGACTTGTGGGAGGCATTGTCATGCACTCTAGGTTTACATCTGGACTCATGCAGGACATTGCTGTGGGATCCAGGCCTTTGGTTGAATATTCTGTGTCTTTAGTGTTGTGGACAGATTTCTTACACTTTCTTGTGTTAAACTCTGGGTGACCATCATAAAATAATATAAATTCTGTGTCCTGATTCTTATTGTTCTCCTCACAGCCCCTGACCACAACAACCTCCAAGGGAAGAGGCAGAGAAGAGAGCAGATATGCTGAACACCAGTTCTGTGTGCAGCCCTCACAGGGGCAGCTGTCCCCTGTGGAGACTGTCCCCAACCTCCACTCCTGTGCCTCCAAAGGTCCCACTTTGCCCTGTGGGCCAGGCTTTCTGGGCCCCAAGCAACCATTTGTTCACCCTGACCCACTGTACATTTGATTATTTTTTCCTTGCTCAAATCTTGCAAATACTAGGCAAGTGCTCTATCGCTGAGCCACTGTAGCACTAAGCTATACCCAGCCCTGCCACATGCCAAGTTCTGTTCTAGATCCAGGGGACATTCTCAGCACAATGCAGAATTTCCTGTCCCTGTGGGCTTTATATTTCAGATGGAACATAAAGTAGGCAGCTCACAGGGGGCTTTGGAAGCTGGTACAGGGAGAGGGCACAGGAAGCGATAGAGAGGAGAGGTTATGGCAACCAGAGAAGCCTGTCTGAGCAGCTTCAAGGAGGTAATGGGTCACAGAGCTCGAAAAGAGCCACCAGCACTGAAGCAACAAGAGCAGAACCCCTAAGGTGTGAAGGAGGAAAAAGAGGCAGGTCAGAGATCAGAGGAACCAACCTTCCATGGGGCTCAAATAAGTGGTCCCTGGGAGGTCAAGGTTGTATCTGGGAGGGGTGAGTTGAGTAGCTGCTGAGGGCCCTGGGCCTTGGCAAAAGAGGAACCAAGTGTCAAGGTGAGGGTCCAGGTAAGCAAGAAGGCCAGCTGGGAGGCAGGGCAACTGTGCTGGCAGAAGGCAGTGGTGGCCTGGACCTGGAGACAGTGAGAAGCATTGGATTCTGGCTACATTTTTGAGTTGGGCTTTTCCTATGAATCATACAAATGGTGTGTGATAGTCAGTACTGACATTCCAGGGGTCTGTCCAAAAACAGCCAGATGGCAAGCGGTTGGCTGAGATGGGAATGGGGGCAGGCTGAAGGGATTGAGGAGGAAGACCAAGAGCTCTGCTCTGCCTATATCAGGTAGAGTTGGTATGTGTGAGGCACACCAGGAAACATTGAGCCACAGTGGCTATTTGACTTGGGAATCCAGGGGAAAAGTCGGGGGAGAGGTCCAGCTGAGATATAAGTTTGTGAGTAATCAGCACCCACAGTATCATCACAATAAGAATGGGTGAAACCAAGGACCAAGTATTTACAGAGCACAGAAGAGGTCTGGGGATTGGGCCCTGGAACTTTGAACATTAGGAAGCTACAGGATGGAGAAGAAGCCAGCAAAAGAGACTGAGAAGCAGCCACCTGGAGTCAGACAGCATGAAAGCAGAGCCTGAAAGCCACGGAAGAAAGTGGCCCGGGAGGGGAGCGGCCTCCATCAGACACCTCTGCTGATGGATGATTTAGTAATCTGAGCTTGCCATGAGTCATTTCAGGGTTCAGTGTAGTACAAATGATGTTTAAGAGAGAATGACTGTTATCTCAGTAAACAAAACAGTGTGATGTTAATCAAGAGACAGGTGGAAGGAACAAAAGGAAGAATCTCATACATGTGAGTGTCAAGGTTACAGAAATACAGTGGAGAAAGGATGACCTCTCCGGTAAGTGGTGTGATTAAATTGAAGGGCCTGATCTCTCCTTTGCCCAAAGAATGACCAATATTTTTTCCTTTGTGGTGCTAGACATTGAACCATGCAAGACAAGAGCTCTACTACTGAACCACATCCCCAGCTTCAAATGACCAATTTTGGATGCATCAGAGATATAAGTTCTCCAAGGGAAAAAAAAGGCAAAAGCAGTTCTCTTTATGAATTGGAAATCAGCAAAGATTTGGTTAAATAAGACACACATAAAAACTGCCAACTCCCAAAGACACTGTTTAGAAACAAGCCATGCCACAGACTGGGAGAAAACATTTTCAAAACACACATCAGATGAAGGACTCACCATATATAAGCAACTCTAACACCAACAAGAAAACAAACAGCCCAATTTAAAACATGAGTAAATGGTCTAACAGACACCTCATCAAAGAAGAAATACAGGTGACACATAGACCTCTGAGAGGATACTCAGAACCAGATGTCACCAAGATTACAAATCAAAACAATAATGAGATATCAAGGCACACCTACTAGATGGCCAAAATCCCAAACACTGACAACACCAATTGCTGGCCAAGATGTGGAGCAATAAGGAAATCTCTTTCATTGCTGGTAGAAATGAAGAATGGTGCAACCACTTTGAAAAACAGTTTGGGCATTTGTTACAAAACTAAACATTCAGGTCAGGGATATAGCTCAGTGGCACAGAGCCTGCCTGGCAAGCATGAGGTCATCAGTTCAATTCCCAGTACTAAAAGAAACGAAAAGAAAAAAATAACCTAACCATTTTTCCGGGTATTTTCTAGAAGGAGAATAACTGAATTGAACAGTCCAATCCTAGTTTTTTTTAGGAACCTCCACAATGATCTCCACAGTGGTTGTGCCCATCTACACTCCCACCAACAGTGGAGAAGGGTTCTCTTTTCCCCGGAAGCCCCGCCTGCATTTGTTATCATTTGATTTCTTGGTGACAGCCATTGTTTCTGGAGTGAGATGGAATCTCAGTGTTGTTTTAATTTGCATTTCTCAAATGACCAGTGATGTTGAATATTTCTTTGCCATTTGGATTTCTTCATCTGAGAAGTGTATGTTCATCTCAGATGCCCATTTTTGGATTGGGTCTTTGAATTTGGGGGACCTTATTTTTTTCAATTCTTTATGTGTTCTGCATATAAGTGCTTTGTCTAAGGGACAGCTGGCTAAAATTTTTTCCCATTCTATGGGTTTTCTTTTCACTCCACTGGTGATTTGATGTGCAAATGAGATCCCACTTGTTGAATCTTTGAAGTACTTCTAGTGCAGTTTGCTTTTTGTTCATGAACTCTTTGCCTACCCCATGTCGTCAAGATTTCTGCCTACCTTGTCTTCCAGTAGATGTGTTTCTGTTTTAATATTTAGATCCTTGATCCATTTCTACTTTAGTTGATATGGATCATTGTTCGATTGTTTGATCATTTTTTTCATGCCTATATCTCATAATCTGAATAACTACTTTAAAGATAACAATACACAATATATTAACCAGTGTTAATCTCCTAGTATTTTATTTTGAAATTCTGTACCATTGCTTTTGTTCTTTTTATTGTTTTTTTAAACTAAACATCCTCTCACCATCATATCCAACAATTGTTCTCCGTGATACTTACCCAGAGAAAATGAAAATTTGTGTCCACACAGAAACTTGCACAGTGTTAACAGTAGCTTTGTTCTTGAAACCTGGAGGCAACCCATGTCCCTCCGTTGGAGAGTGGACAAATAAATTGTGGTTTGTACTAACAATGAATATTATTCCACATTTAAGAAAATCAGTGATCAAACCATGAAGCAGATATAGAGGAAACTAAGGTGACTACTGCTAAACGAAAGCGACCAGTCTGAAAAGCATACATACTATGCGATTCCAAGCATGTGACCTTCTGTAAAAGGAAACACTCTGAGGACAGTGAAAAGATTAGTGGTGGCAGGTGCCAAGAGGAGAACACAGGCATTAAGTGGCACTGTTCTGTGTGCCACTTGTGCCATGTGATGGCAGACACAGCACATTATACATTTGTCCAAACCCACAGAATGTACAACACCAAGAAGAGACCCCTAAAATAGGCTGTACTTAAAAAAATAAAGGCTTTTTTTTTCAGAGTCTGAGTTATTTATTTAAGTCATCTCTTCCCACAAGCAAAGGAATGAAAGATCAGTATGATGGTCATCATTTGATAGAAGGAAGGAGAGCTTAAGGTCCTACATCTTTTATTCTCCAAGTGCAGAGTGGTGGTCCAAATCCCCGACACCTGGGTAATAATGGTCCAGGTGCCCTTCATGCATCTATATAGCCAGTCAAAAGTGGATTCACATGAGGGCTATGAAACAGAGTATGGTTACCACATGGAAAGAGTGAGGTCCTGATGCGGAGGTGGGGGTAGGCAATGAACTTGGGTCCCTCCTCCTCTCTGTGGTGTGAGTTCAGGAAAACATTCAGCATGCTCATTCCTACCCCTGAGAGTGCCACAAAAAAGGTGAGAGCCTTCCACATGTGAGCTGAGCCCTCCTCAAAGTGGGCACCACTCAACATAAGCCACTCCACCTGTGGTTGGGACTGGCCCAGTAGTCAAGTCTTGCTAAGTTGCTCAGGCTGGCTTCGAACTCTCAATTCTCCTGCCTCAGCCTCCTGAGTGCTAGGATTATAGGCATGTGTTACTCCACTCAGCTAAGTAGAAAAATGGGCTTCAACTTCCTTTAGGGGAAAACTGATGAAGTGTACAATAGTTGGATCAATAACCTCTCAAAACACAACATTAATAAACAGGGACAGAAGGACATTAAGGCTATAGCCAAATGGGAGTGGTCCAGCATACTGGAGAGAGGTTTGGCTGTGTTGGAGGAGAGAGGCCAGGCATTGGGCCTTAGCCCCTGAGCAGAGTAGACAGTCCTGAGGATGACAGAGGCAGGAAGGACAGTCCAGGCCTCAGACCCAGAGGCAGGTGGAGGAGATGGGACTCTCTCTGTGCTGGGTCTCCCCCTGTCCCAGGTCTTTCTCTATGTCATGGTTTTCAGGACCTCTTTCACACATTTCCTCCCAGCTCCATGAAGTGGATGGGAGGGGTCTTATTATTGCTGCCCCAAAAGCAGAGGCCAGACAGGTTTATACTTACCTGAGGCGGGTACAGAACCAGACCCAGCCGAGACACTGGCACTGCCTGTGTCCCTCCTACTGTGTGCCCACTACAGCCAGCAGAAAGCCTGGGCTGGGCCTGAGTTCAGGCTTGGGGCATGGCTGCTCACACTTCTCCCTCCTCACTCTGCCCCTCTGAATGTCATACCTTGTGGTCCCAGCCCCAGCCTCCTGCTCCCCGTCCCACTGGCTCCTGAGAAAGACCCATTACTCCTGCCACAGGGGGTCAGAAGAGGAGGGTCCCAAGAGTGCTGTGGGCACAGGAGATCAGGAGGGACACCAGCCTCAACTGGTAGGCTGCCTCTCCACAGAGCTGGGTGGCCCTGCCCTCCCGGGAGCAGCCTCAGGCCTCACCACCCTGAACAGAGGCTCTGAGACATAACCTACCACCCCATCAAGTTCTATTTAGCGCTCCCCAAAGGGGGTCATGAACTGGTGAGGGGGGAGGGCAAGAGACAAGAAGTGGTTTCTCTCAGAGCATAGCAGGTGGGGTGGGGGCAGCAGGAGGTGCTGAGTCACACCTTCTGCCCCAGGCCCCCCTCCTCCTCCTGGCTGAGTCACTCTTTTCAGAGCCAGGCCTAATGCCTTCAAGGGCAGCTGAGGACAAATGAGGGAATGAGCTATGGATCAGCTGGGCAAGGGGACTGGTGCTGGTGGCCAGTACAGCTTGGGGTCGGGGGGAGCCCTGCTGGACTTGGGGGAAAGGAAGGGCAGATCCAGATGTAGGTGCGGGAGGTACCCAGGTCTTGAGAAGAGGGGAGCCAGACAAAGGTGAGGATGGGGGGAGTTAGGCACAGTGGAGGAGAATGGAAACAGACACAGGTAGGGAAAGTGGGGAGAGCCAGACATACAAGGGTAGGCAGGGGGGTCTTAAGAATCCACAAGCATGGGGTCTGCCTCAAAGGCACTGCAGAGACCAAGAGGTGCGGCATCTGGAATAACCCAAGAGGTGACTTGGTGGAGGGCTGCTCCGGTTTTGGCAAAATACATGGTCCCAGGGGATATCCACCACCTCCTAGGCAAAACAGGACAAACCAGGCCTGACCTCTTGGAGCAAACAAGACCTGAACCAAGTCCTTAACCAGTATGTCATGACCACAGGCTGTGGCAGGGATTGCTATAGAGAGCAGGGTCAGGGCATCTGTGGGGACAGCCACACGCTCTCCCGAGAACAGACCAGACACCCAGCCATGGTGCAGCAAAGAGGCTGGGCCAGCAGGTGGGACTTGAGGGGCCTGGAAAGGACAGGAGCCACCCAGGGGGACAAACGACTTAAGCAAGGGCTTTGCCAGGTTGTGGGAGGTTGGAGCAGAGCCACCTTGCCCTGACTATGGACACAAATTCAGCACCACAGGGGGCCCCATGGACTGGGATTATAGAAGCTACTGAAGCCAGAAGGTAGGGGAAGTTAAGCAAACAGGGCACAGGTCCTGAATAGTTAACTAAAAGTCCGAGCCTAAATGAGCTAGCTTACCAAAACGGACTATGAAACATGAGGGACAAAGAACAGATCCTTAAACAAATGGAAGAGACCTTGGAATAAGTAAAACTGAAATGAAGCTGTTTGCACTCTGGATGCAGACTTAAAGGCCTGCCTACAACCAGGAGTAACCCTGCTTTCTGTCACATACACTTGTACCAAAACTATATAAAGACTTCGGAGCCTGAACTTCCATAGTGTCCACCTTACATAATACCCCTCTCCAACTATTGGAGAGCTTTTCTTTTATTCTTTCTGATAAACACACATTTGACCACTCTCTATGGCTTGATGTTTGTTGTTTTGTCAGCTTTTATCTTCATTGCCCCAAAACAAAGACCAAGAGCTAGAGAGATCCAGTTACACTACGATGGAACACAAACCAGCCTTCACCACCTGCCTCCTCCCTCCCCGCAGGTTGTGCACCAGATAGATCTCATGTCCCTGTCACATGTAGCCTCCTTGGCTTGGGACACCTGGCTCCCCAAGAAAGCCCTCTGCACAGTTAGAGGCCAAAGAGTGCCTGCAAGTTCATCACAGTTAACCAATGAACAATGGACCCAAATAGGGCTTTGTTCCCCACACCTTCACTGCATGCCCTGCCAAAAGCAGGGAAAGGCCAGGAAGAAGGATCCCTGGATCACAGACAGTGGACTCAGACAGAATTGCAGGCCTGGCTTCTGCCCTTTTCACTGCCCAAGGAGTCCTAAATGTGGCAAGGGACCCCTGCCTGAGCCTGTCAGATGCGGCAGTCCTGGGGTCTGAGCTGGGCAGGGAGGCAGGGCATGTGCCAGGGACCAGATCAGCCAGCTCTGCCTAATCTCTTGAGTCTGTGGGCCCAGCCCTGGGTCTTCAGGTGGAGAGTCCAAGCCTGGAGGAGTCTCTCTGGGCAGGTGGGTAGAGAGGGGATCAAGGGAGCCCAGGGTGCCGTGGGCCAGTCTCTCTGAGGCCTTCATCCAAGCATTTAACCCTCCCAGATGATCCTGAGAACCTTCTACACATCAGGCTCTGCTCAAGGTGTGGGAAATCATAGGACAAGCCAGCAGACCTCTCTGTATGAAAGCACTATGATGCCTGCAGGGTTAGCTTCCTTCTCAGTAGCTCCCTGTAGTCCTCACCAGCATCACAGACTCCACAACTGACCACGACGTCCTGCCTCTGGTCATACTGACTCTCTGCAGTGTCTATTCTCTCCAGGGACTCATCAATGCCTCTCCTGCACATGAGGATTCTGGGACACACTTCATTGTCCATAGCAGGGTTCAAACCACAGCATGATGATTTAGGGGAACTTTAACCCACTGCGTATTGCCAGTTCATCCAGAGCCCAGCTGTTATCTCTTAAAAAGGAGACCCCAGAAGGGAAAGGTGAAGACTCCAGGTGGCAGGGCCTGCTTTTGGACTGCTCCAAGGACAGCCCTGGATGCCCACCAGATGCATGCAGGCCTTGCTAGGGGCTCCTGTCCTCACTTACATGCACTAAACCCTCATGGCTCACTGGTTGCTGAGGCAGGTCCTAGGCTGTGGCCACTCACCTATGGCCATCAGACTGACCCAACAGATGGAGGCTAATTCGCTTGGTTATGAAAAAGATGGAAATTCCACCCCCATCTGCCAGGGCACAGCAGCTCAGTTTGCCTCCCTGTAAACTGGAGCACTGGGAGGGTCTATAGAAAGGTGCACCGTGAAGGGCCCCCCAGAAGGCTCCTTAGCATACACTCACCTCTCAAGAGAGGAACCCTACAGACCTCACATTCCCTTACATGTCCTTCTTGACGGTCCTTCTCTAAAAAGACCTTCCAAAGGTCCCCTCCTCTGGCTAAGAGGTCCTGAGGGCCCAGGCTCAACACCTAACTCAGTTTCCCATACCACGTTCAACAAATACAAGTGACCCCATAAAGTCCCCGTGGGCCAAGGCTCCGCACTGAGGCCTCTCCTGTGTGCTGGGACACCTGGTCCCTAATCTCAGTCCACGCTCAGCATCCTTCGACGGCCGGCCTTCCAGAGATCCATGCCATGTTACTGATGGCCAGGTCCCGTCCCGTTGGATGAGGATTAGGGTGCCCTGGTAGGGCCAGGCAATGTGCGGGTTCTGGGGAAACGGAGGGCAGGCAGTGGGCACTTGGGACTGCGAATGAGGCCTATCTAGAAGCCAGGAGCAAGTCCTAGAAGATTCATCAGTGCAAGGGGAGCTGCGAGATGAGTAGGCCTGAGGACTGGGTCCGAGCAGAGACAAGTCGGGAGGCGGCCTGAGAGTCGCTACTCACTCACAAGCAGCGAGCGTACTCAGGTTGTGGAAGATACCGGGAAACTACATTCTGGGACTCCACTGGAACCGGCTGCGGTAACTCGCCTTACCGCTAGGAGCCGGAGGGGCGCTATGGCCCACGAGGCGCATGCGCCAGAGCAGGCGTAGAGGGCGCGGCAAGGGTCGCCCCGCCCCGTCCCCGCCCTCAACTGCGCAGTGCCTGGCTCACGTGATATGCCCGGGGCAAACAAGCCGGTCAGCTGACTCGCCCCGACTGCGCAGTCATCCCGGCTATAAGCGCGCGACACGGACCCGGCGCTCGGCTCGCACCCGGCCGCCGCCACCATGCAGCCCCCTATCCTCATGCTGCTCGCCCTGGGCCTGCTGCCCGTTTCCACCACCGCGCTCATCAGGTGAGGCACCCCTGCGGCTTCCGCGACACCAGCCCGCCAGCCCCCACCCCAGTGCGGGAATGCAGACACCTGTGTCCTGCGCGACCTCTTGCAGAGCCCGCTCGCCTCAGGGGCTCCCGAGCTTGGAGTGTAGGATTCTGCCCTCCACCTGCACCACCAGGAGTCGGCCTTGAGGGCCAGGAGAGGGCAGGAGACCTTGGCCAGGCCTCGAGCTTGACCCCAGATTCCCAGGGTCAGTGCGCACGAAGAATAGGAAGACTAGAGTGTCTGTACTGAGGGCCCAGGGAGGGTCAGTACAAGGAGAAGTCGGCCTTGGAGTCTCCTGAATGCAGGCAAAACACTTTTCCTCTTGGGAGCTACGTATGCTAGCTCTGAACTGGAGCATCATCCAATTTTTTAAGTGCGTCTTTCCATAACCCCGAGGGAAGAGGTCCCTGGATACCTTAGCGTCCCACAAGCCCCAGAGAAAAGGAGGAGGCCTAAGGTGGACCAGGCCCTCAGATCTAGAGCTCTGCCCCATGTGCTAGGTAGGCCTTTGCTGGAGACACCTGCCGCCTTTCACTGTCCTGGGCCCTGTGCCTACAGCAGGTGGGTGGGTGAGGTCATAGGGCTGCCAGGACCTAGGAGCTTACTGGGCAGGCTGGGAGCAAACAGCTGGAAAGGACTGAGCTTTGCCAAAGCATGTGGGCTGCAGCCTGGAGGTGGGTAGCCTCAATTGGAGCCATTGAAGGGTGCAGCCACAGGCCTGGGCGTGCCCTTGTGTGGCCTGCTCCACCCTTAGGCCTCCCCTCCAGGGAGGGCAGAGATAGCAGTGAGGAAAGGAGACCTGCCTGCTTCTTCCTGGCAGGCCCGAGGAATCAAAGCCCCTCCCACTTCGTCCTAGATCACACTGTACTGATGACAGGTGTATGCCAGATCCCTGGAAGGTGTGCTCCCCCAAGGCCAGAAGTTGGCTGTTTCGGCTCCTGACCCTTAAAGCTTGAGTCCTATCTTAGAGTTCGTTCTTGGCTTGCCAGAGAAAGCTATCTCTGACCTTGGGCTCAAATGGAGGGTGGGGATGGTTCACCCAGCAATTACAAGCTCAGAGGAGCTCTCTCTCCAGGAAGCAAACTAAGACCAAGGAGGCTAGCAGGGTGTGGGGTAGGGAATCCTCACTGGGCTCTATAATGGTAGAGTCCAGTGTTTATGAGAACAGTAACCAGCTCCCTTCTGCACAGGTCAGACCGCTAAAGCCACCTGAGTCAGACCCTTGGAGGAATGCTCTGAGCCAGAGTCCCAGGGCCCCCATGGAGGACTCTCAGATCAGAAGCCTCTGGTACCCTGGGGCAGTTGTTAAATTCTCAGGATGTATGTGGTTGTGAGGCATATAGATGGAGGCCTACAGGGCACCCACCTCAATGTGGAGCCCAGTTGGAGAGCAGTTGTGGCCAGAGGACCAGGGACAGGAGATGCCACAAAGGGCCTCAGGTGGAGGTAACAGGTGCCTGGCAACACCTACGCCAAACTCAACTGGTCACCATCCTGGATGAGACTAGAATTGCACAAAGGTTAGAGACCAGCAGGGTTTCCTATGGGGCTTTTGGAATGACTGAGGGTGACTGGGGAGCAACAGAGGTGAACACACAAGCCTCCACCTTAGATGTGGGGTGCAAGGATCAGTAAACTGGATCAGAGTCTGTGTAGGATGCAGGACCTTCCAGAACTTTGGTCTGACCCACCTGGGGTGGTGATGGGTTGCTGTTTGGTGATTTGAGGACCACTGGGCCTGCAGGTTTTGTTTAGGACAAGAGTTTGGTTTAAAAGGCCATGCAGAGTTTGAGATTTCCAGGGACATCCAGGTGGACCTACCCCAGAGGTAGCTGGCAGGCATCTGTTGTCATCAGGTAGTCTCAGCATTCTAGAGGGCTGCCCTCAGTGTGCCTGGGGTGGGAGGTGAAGTGGATATCTGGGGTCCCTTTCTGATGTGCCCTGCCCCATCTTGACAGAATTCCCCTGCACAAGTTCAAGTCCATTCGCCACACCATGACGGAGGCAGGCGGCTCCGTGGAAGACCTGATTGCCCGTGGTCCCTTGACTAAGTACTCACCACAGTTGTCCACCAAGGCCACCGGGCCAGTTCCCGAGCCACTGAAAAACTACATGGATGTGAGTTTGGGGCACAGGTACACTGAGGGTGTGGGTTTGGGGTGCCCACCTTATAAACCAGAAGGTGAAAACTGCCCCTTACTGTGCAGTCAGGAAATCAGCTGGTACACTTGTTTGGTTGCACTGTGCTTGGCCACGTCCTTCCCTCCTCCACCCCACTCATCTGCCTGCCTTCTGGGATCCCACTGCTGAGGCTGAGAGGGCAGGTTCGGGGTTGGTCTTGGCACTTTGAGGATGACTTTCCCATGTGTCCTCCTGAGCATTGACCACCAGCTCAGAAGTATAGCAGTGTCCAGTCCTCAGGACTGTGGGGCACAGAGAAGCCTCAGAGCAATCCCAGCCCTGCCCTGATCCTGCCCCAGATGCTGTGGTGTGAAACCTGGGCCTTGTGTCTGCCTGGGTGTGACTAGAGCTCTGTTTCCTGCCTGTCTTGTGGGAGACCTGGGGGGACACTGTGTGCAGTCACCACCTGGCAGGCCACTATTCCTGTGCCCCGTCTTTGAGATAGAAGGAGGCTCCAGGTTAGAATGTTTTGGGAGCCATATAGCAAACTGGGCCTGGCCAGCCTGATCCAACTCTAGGGGCAGGTTCAGGGCCAAACACTGGAATCTCTCCAGTAGCCTAAGACGCTGTTTCCAAATGAGTCTCAAGAGCCCTTGGCACTGTCTAGTACAAGCTTTGTGGCTGTCCTGGGCAGGGAGGTGACTATGCCCTCTGTCCTGTTTGGCCAGAGCCCTAACTGTGACAGGAAGCTTGAGATGCAGCATGTGACTCTGGAGAAGGTGGGGGCTGCCTCTCCTGGGGCCTGCTGGTCAGTCTGAATCCCTCCAGAGCACATGCATGTACCCACACGCGTGCACACACACAGAGATATGCTGAGTCACACACACACAGCCACTGCTTCATGAGGCCAAGTGATTGGAAACCAAGGTCTAATGTGGACAGTTCCTTCCCTCCCAGGAAACAGGCTGGCCAGGCAAGCAGGGTCCAGCTGACCCCAGACTGTAGGCATTGAGGTCACCAGAATCAGGCGTGGCCTGGGGAAGAAGTGTCCTCCTCTGTGGCCTTCAGGTCCCTAGGCAGTGGGAAGGTCTACCACACCAGCCATTGTAGTGCTTGGGCCCAGCTCAAGGGCCAGGCCTGATCTCTGGCCTCATTTTCTGAATAGTATGGTCCTTGCCTGGCCCTGCCTTGCATCAAGTTGGGGGCTGCTGTTGAGGGGAGACCATGAGTACCTGTGAGCCTGTGACCTGGGCTGTGAGGCTGAAGCCAGTTTCTCAGGACCTCAACTCCCCACTTCTCCTACAAACCCTGCCAAGCACAGCAGATAAAAGTGGATTCTAGGGCCCTTCTCCCTGCAGCCTGGGAGTCAGGCTTCTCTCAGGCCTAGTGGAGAGCGAGGGTGCCTCTCCTCACCCTGATGCACACTGCCCCTACCAGGCTCAGTACTACGGGGAGATCGGCATTGGAACCCCGCCACAGTGCTTCACAGTCGTCTTCGACACGGGCTCCTCCAACCTGTGGGTCCCCTCTTCCAACTGCAATATGCTCGACATAGCCTGCTGTGAGTCTTCCTGTTGCCTTCTGCCCCCAGTCCCTTCCTGGTCCCCCAAGGGGAGACCAAGGGCCCTATCCCCTTCCAGATGCCCACTTGTACACTGTCCAGACCATTGCCTGCCCTGTGCCCTTATTCCATGCCCAGGGGCCTGTGGTCAGGGAGACAGAAGGCCCTGCATGGGGGGCTTAAGTAGCCATGTCCACTCCATTTTTCAGAACACTTGCTTTCCTTCCTGGAGTCCAGTCTTTCTGGTATACAGCGGCAAGGCCATCAGAGAAATAGGGCAGGCCTGTGACCTATAGGTGTCCCTGCCTTGGGAAGCTTCTTGGGCACTGTGTGCCTGGCTTCTCAACCACATCAGACAGGCTGGCTCCTCTGCCCTGCCCCAGGGCACCTCATTCTGGGTGAACTTGTTCGTGCTGGCCATTGCCTTGCTGCTCTGCAGGACTGAGGACTCAGCTGGTGCAGTCCAGAGTGAGCTTTGAGCTGGACCACCTGTGGATCCGAGAGCAGGACTTGGGGTGTCAGCCCACAGTCGGGGGATCTCTGGCATGGTGGACCACAGCCCCTCTGGTGGATTAGGGTGGTCCATGGTAGAGTGGATGACAGGCTGATGTCCCTTCTCACCCTTTGCAGGGTTCCACCACAAGTACCATGGTGACAAGTCTAGCACCTATGTGAAGAACGGCTCATCTTTCGACATCCACTATGGTTCGGGCAGCCTTTCTGGGTACCTGAGCCAGGACACTGTGTCGGTGAGTCTCCAGGGCCTTTCCTGAGGATGGTGATGTCAGCTGTGGCTGGGGATTCACTTTCTGTGTACCTGGGGCTGAAGGAAAGGGCATAGTGGGCCCAGGCCAACCCCACCTATGGGGTGAGTGTGGGGCTGCTGAGTTTGCAAACCAGTAGCAGGGAGGGCCTAGGGGCAGATCTGCTAGGCAGAAGGTTCTGTCTGAGTGGAGGCTGGGACTGGAAGAGTTCCAGTGCTCTGTGGGAAAGGTGGGTGGGATCCTGTGATTTGCAAACCAAGGGGCAGCAGGGAGCCCCTAGGATGGAAGGACCTGGGTTCCCTGGGAGTCAGGTTGTCTGAGCAGAGGGACAGTACTGGGGCTGGCAGGGACAGCCGCACCTTGGTGACACAGCAGCACCCATGGGAGGGTGATATGAGTCAGGCTCCCTCTCTGTGGTATGGTGGGCAGAGTGGGCAGAGTGATTGGGAGGGTGGGATTTTTGTTCTGAATGCATTGGGTTGAAAGAGCCAGCAAGGTGTCTAGAGCCAGGCCTAAGGAGGCCTGGGAAGGGAGTGGGTGTCTGCAACTGGCTAAGGGGTTGAACGGGGTAAAATGTACCAGAAAGCACCTGTTGAGGGATGCTAGAAGAGAGGTATCTAGGGAAAAGTCCTAGGGAGATGCATAGAAAAGGACACCATGGGGGGCAGCCATTAGGCCTTTCGCGGATGGGTGAGGGGTCTTGCAAGGAGAGGCTAAGAGGCAGTATACCTGTGAGTCAGTATTGGGCGTGGCCCCCTGCGGAGTAGGGGTACAGATGTGTCAGCTGGGCCTGCTACTTGAGGTTCAGGGTATAGCCAGTGTCTTGTACGTGGGGCCCCTGCCCAATGGATGGTAGTGCCTTGTGCCTGTGCTCCTGAACCAGAACAAGAGGGCTCTGCCCCCTACACCCGGAGACCTATCTGTAGCATCTCCTTAGGGCTTTCTTCTCTCTGGGCCCCCAACTGAACAGGATGTTGCCCAACCCACTCCCTCCTATGTCAGCCCCACAAAGCCATCCCACATCCTGCTCTACCCCCCTCTGCTCTGCAGCCTCAACAGTGGGGGTGCTGTTGGGTTCCCTAGCCTCTGGGGCTACAGGCTCAGGGTCAGCATCTTATCCCCAGACTCTGGGGTAGAAGCCAGACTGGCCTGGGAGACAGAGGTCAGAGGATACCACCCACCCCTATACCACATCCTCGTCCCCTGCTGTGTTTGGCTGAATTTAGCCCTTTGGCTCATGGTTTCTCTGCCTGCCTGGTTGTCCTGGGTAAGATGAGGGATATCACTGAACTGGGCTTCCCAGCTGGGGCCACCAGTACACAGGGTGAGTATTCACACACAGTCAGCATACATAACCTACCAACCCCTGCCCTGACCCACAGGTGCCCTGTAAATCTTCTAACTCCAGTATCAAAGTGAGTAAGCAGACCTTTGGAGAGGCCATCAAGCAACCAGGCATCATCTTCATTGCGGCCAAGTTTGATGGCATCCTGGGCTTGGCTTACCCCCGCATCTCTGTCAACAACGTGGTGCCAGTCTTTGACAACCTGATGGAGCAGAAGCTGGTAGAAAAGAACGTCTTCTCCTTCTACCTGAACAGGTGGGCTGGGAGACGCAGTGGGCAATTTCCCATTCCGTGCTTCTCTCCCAATTTTCCTGGGCTCAGCTTTGCTGAAACTCAGGATGGGGCTCGGAGCCTGTGCCCACCCTCCAGGCATGTGGCCCCAGTCCCTGATCTCTGGCCTAGCTTGAGAGGTATGAATGAACCACCTTCTTGTGGATACGGAGGCAACTTCATGAGAAAACTGTGTCATGTCAGGATGCACAGCTGGGAAGTGCTTGGGCAGGGTCCAGGCTGCTGTGGCCTCTCTTCCTGTGGGGACTACACCTGGGTTAAGTTATGACAACTCCTGGCTCAGTCTGCCTCATGCTTTCGATGGGGAGGACAGATGGGGTCTTGGCAGCTGATGGCCCAGCGGGGAGACAGCCATGAACCCTGATCCATGGCAGGACATCCAGGAAGGTAGCCCTAGATTGGCTTCGAGAGGCACATGTTGGCATACACTCAGAATCCCGGTCTCCATGTGGAGGGAAAGCAGCTGTGACCTAAAGGGAACCCTGGAGACCTTCCTGCCAGTGAGACAGGAGGTCCACTTGAAGCTGCTGCCCAGCATGGAGACCCCTGGTCAGTGGGTCTTGCAAGGGGCCTCAGTTCCTCTCTTCACACTGATGCTGTGGGTCGTGGTCAGGAACTGCAGACAGGGGAGGTGTCGGAGTGTCAGATCCTGTCAGATACCGTACTGCCTGGGATCTGCCTCAGTCAGCAGGTGGTTCCTGGCCCAAGGTATTGCCAGTCACTGTGCTGCATACACCCTTTGCAGTGCTGCCTTCCCTTTCTCATGTCCATTTGACTCTAGGTCTCTGGACCTAGACCCTGATCCTAAGCCCTAAGGCCCTTCTGAAAGAATTCCTATCCAGAGCTTTTTGCTATAGCTGAACCCTGTCTGTCCCCACTCAGTGTCTATTCCTTTCTCTCTTGCTGAGTCCATGATTGCCTCTTAGCAGCAGGTCTCTGGGCAGAGATGCTTGCTGGAGGCTGGGGTGCAGGTGAGGAGCTAGAGTCATTTCCCTGGGTCACTCATAGGTGCAGGGGAGAAAGCAAAATAAAAGTTCCCTCCGCCCCAGGATAAGAGAGGCCCAGGAACTTGGCTGCCAGGCTAAGACCCACCTCTGACTGCCCCAGGCAGAGTCAGGAGCCCTGACTGCTTACTGGGCGGGGTGATGGAGTGAAGTCAGCAGGGCGAGGGGCCCAGGACTCAGAAGAGCAGGCTCGTGGGTGGAAGAGGGGCGGGACAAGGTGCCAGTCAGGTTTTTCTACACCTGTGATTTCAGAAGTGATGACAGGAGGCCAAGGTTGGAGGCAGGAGAAGCCTGCCCAGGTAGGAGGACAGGCTTTTGGGGGCAGGCACCAGCCAGAAGGGTGGCAAGTACAGTCAGGGACACCCCAGGAAGACGGCAGAAAATTATTAGCCCTTCTTAGCCCTTCTCTTAGGATTTGACCCATGCTAAGGCTCAGATTTTCCCATTGTTTTTTAAAGTTTTCAGCATTGTGGCTACAAACCACAGAAAGCCAGAAGCAAGTAGCCCACATTCCAGTCCAGGGCACCTTGGCTAGCTGTGAATAGGCCTTTATGTAAGAGGCTAGATGTGGGAGGTGAGAGAAACAGATTCAGAAGAGCTCACAAGGGTGTGGGTATAGGTTGTTTCTCGAACAACAAGTACAAAAGCCCTGGAGCAGGAACAAGCCACCTCCTCAGTTTCTCAGTTGTGCCCTTCTTTGCCTCCCCCTTGAAGCTTTCCTTGATTTTCCCCTGCCTGGGCTGAAAAGAGTCCCCTGTTTCCTGGCCTCCTGACACTTCCTGTCTGCACCGCAGCCTTGATCTGAGCACTCGTGGCTAAGCTTCAGGTGCTCAGAGTTCCAGCCAGTGCTCTCCTGCTGGGAACAGGAAGGAAGAGGGTGCAGCTTTCTCTCTCTGGGTCTTCCTCCTTCCAGAATCCCATCTCCTGCCTCTCTCTCCTGGTCCACCCAGTCCTCTGGCACGTGTTCAGCAGCTACCTGTCCTGGGGTGAGAGTTGCTGACTTGCTTCCTGCCCTTTCCTTCAGGGACCCGACTGCGCAACCCGGCGGGGAGCTGGTGCTGGGCGGCATTGACAACAAGTACTACAAGGGCTCCTTCACCTACCTGAACGTCACCCGCAAGGCCTACTGGCAGGTCCACATGGACCAGTGAGTTGGGATTTTTCTGGGGCAGGGGTGGCCTTTGGGGTTGAGCAGAATCTATAGCTGAGGCCAGGCGATAACTGTACACCCCCTGTCACCCCAAGTTCCTCTCTTCCCTGGAGCTCAGTGCAGGAACTGATGCCCTCCCACCCCCAGGTTGCAAGTGGGCAGCGGGCTGAATTTGTGCAAGGGGGGCTGTGAGGCCATCGTGGACACAGGCACCTCCCTCCTCGTGGGCCCAGTAGATGAAGTGAAGGAGCTGCAGAAGGCCATCGGGGCAATCCCACTGATCCAGGGTGAGGTAAGTGCGGCTGGAGGGCTGGTGGACCAGTGGGCAGCAGAGGGTCAGGGCTGCACCCCAACACTCCTATCTTCCTGCAGTATATGATCCCCTGTGAGAAGGTGTCCAGCCTGCCCTCAATCACCCTGAAGCTTGGAGGCAGTGACTACACCCTGGCCCCAGAGGATTATGTTCTCAAGGTAAGTGGGTATGGACAGAGTGCTGTAGGCTGGACACTGGGTGGACAGGCCCCGTGATGACCACCATGATCATGCAGGTGTCACAAGCCGGGAAGACCATCTGCCTGAGTGGCTTCATGGGCATGGACATCCCCCCGCCCAGTGGGCCTCTCTGGATCCTGGGTGACGTCTTTATTGGCCGCTACTACACCGTCTTCGACCGAGACAACAACAGAGTGGGCTTCGCTGAGGCCGCCAAGCTCTAGGTCACCTCTGTCCAGTGGTGGAGAAATGGCCCGGAGTCCAGTAGGAGGCTGCCCAGCCCTCCAGCCCTCCAGCCCCTTCCCCACTCACACTTGCACACTTACACACTCGCCACATGGCTCTGGAAGCTCTGGGCTGGTCACTGTTCTTGTGGTTTTTTTTCCTCCCTGGACTCAGAAACACTGCCAGTCTGTTTGAGAATGTTAGAGACCGGTCCAGTGCACGGATCTGTTTCACTCACTTGGAAGACCCAGCGTGGGCTCCATGGCTGCCCAGGTTGCATCCCAGGAGCCCCTGCCCTGCAACAGACTATCCTCCCCTGGAAACTGGCCCATCTGAGGTCCCTCTGCCCTCACCAGGTTCTGCACCCACCCTACAGAGGCCTGAAGGGTCAGAAGGAGCATGTGGACTAAAACTCACCTAGGGGGCTGCAGGGTCATTCTGCGGTTTCATCCACCTGGAATGCACACATTAGCCTGGGTGGGGGCAGAATGGTAGGGGGGCTGGCACAGAGCTTCCTTTCCTCTCTGGCTGACATCTGCTCCCTTTCCCCTGGGGGACTGAGAGCCACAGTGATGTGAAAATACAGTTGTTTGGGCCTCTGTTTGTGTGTCCATGTTCTTCATGCCTATTGGGAAAGTTAACTCAGGGCTGAGCAAGGGAGGTCCCTGATGTGCCAATATATGGCTGGCAAGGACTGGCTTGTTCTGAGTCGTAGAACAGTGACCAGTGGATATGGCCTGAGACTGGGGGATGCGGCCTGGCACATCTGTTCTGATGTGAACCCCTACATAAGGCCCAAAGGACACAGGAAGGTGTGAGCCAGGCAGGTATCTGCAATCCTTTTCCAGACAGTGTTCCTGCCTTGAAGAAACAGAACAGGACCAGGACACCAGTGGGACCTCCAACACTGTTTCACACCCACCTTAGACCCAAGGAAGAGGACTTTGTATGGGCTGGGTAGTGTGGGCAACCTGCTTCCTAACTGGGCTTCCTTCCCCAGCTCTGGAAGCAGCCTGGGCCTGTGTGCACCAAGCCATTGCTGGAGTAGATCTGTCTGGGGACCAGAGTCAGAACCCCCAGATTGCAGCTGCTACAGACGCAAATGCAGGCTGGGTACCAAGTAATCCTGTTAAAAGGGAAAAAGATGAGAGTATGTCTACATGCCGCAGAGGCAGCAGTTAACAGGGCTTTAAGGGCTGAGTAGGTGTCAGTGAACATGGCAGGGCCAGATTTCCTTTCGGATCAGTGGCTCTGGAGTCTTGCTTGGGGTCTCAACCCCAGCAGGTACAGGAAATTCAGGGTGAGTGTGATGTTTGTCATCCTGTCATTCTGGCACCTTCTCAGCCCATTGGATGGTGGTGGTTACTGGTTTTCTAGTCTGGGGCTCTGAGGCCTGCACCCAAGAGTCAAGCCCCAGCAGGCACTTTCTCTGCAGAACAATCTCCCAGAGCTGCCAGGAGGCCAGGGCACATGTGCCCAGTGTTCTCTGCACCTGAAATATGAGCAGGGAGCTGGAGAGAGCTCTGCAGGGCCTGGCAGGGTTTCTGGAGACAAGTGTCATCAGGCACTTTGTGCACCAAAGCTGGAAGGCAGCTCCTCCTCCCTTCCCCTGCTGGCCTGAGGCTGCTGTCCACTCCTCTCCCATTTGCCCTGCCTGGGCTTGCTCAAGCCCTCAGCTCAGCTGCCCAGCAGCTGTTTGGCCAGCCAGTTAGGATTCGTAGGACCCTGGAGTCTGACTTTAGGTTCAAATCCAGCCTCAGAGGTTTTCTGGCTAGATGACTCACCCCAAAGCTCCCTGGCTCTAGTGAGTAACAGGCCCCACTGTATGGCTGGCTGTGGGGGCCCTCGAGGTATCTAAACTGGCCCCTCTGCACCATCTGGCTCCTTAGGGGTGGGAGATTCCTGGTCTGGAGAATCTGTAGGAGTTGCCTAGCCAAGGCCAGCCCTTCACCCACCATATTAAAGTGGGGACTGCTGAGGCCTTGGAGACAACCCCCCCCAAGGTGGAGTGCAGGGAGAGGGACCTGACTGCCCTTGCCAGTGACCTTGAGCAGCTCTGCTCTGAGGCCCAGGCATCTCTTGCTGCCTGAGATGTGCAGACTTGGCTGCCTTGGCTACACTGCTAGTGCCCAGGGCAGCACCAGACAGAGCTGTGTGGCACCAGAGAGAGCCTCCAAAGGGTGCCTGCCCTGAGGAGTCAGGATGGCATAACAGCCACATGAAGACTGCAGAGGGCACTTAAGTTGGGCCCAGTCTTCAGCACATGCTGGGTCTGGGTTCCCTGGAGCCTTTGAGAACGGGGAGGTGGAATTAGGTAAACACAAGTAGCCTGGTTCCCTACCAGAGGTCCAACTACCTATGGGTCTCTGGGCCTGTGCACTCAAGCTGGGCTCCGTGAAGGGAGCAGCAGGGACTTCCAAGAAGGGAGGGAGGGCTCCAAGAGTTTGGGAATTCTTCCCACACAGAGTGTTATCAACATCATTTAAGATCACTTCAAGCTGTGGGTTTCCTACATGCCAGGTGGAGGCCGAGCCAGGGGTCAGCCTGGAAGAGGAGGCGGGGCCTGCACCGGGAGAGGAGGGACTTTTGAGGGGGCAGGGCTTCTCCTGCTGCAAGGGTTCTGGGCTTAGAGAGCCCAGAGGTTCCAGAGAGAAAGGGTTCAGAGAGGCAGGGTCTGGTGAGCATTCACTTGGGAATGAGTTCCTGAGACGTTGAAGGAATGAGGGAAGAGTCTTGGAGAGGCTGGAGGCAAACCACTAGGACTCCAGAAAAGGGCTTCAGAGGAGGAAGGATGGGGCCCTGGACAGGAGAACAGGCTGGAGGGGGAGAAGGGCATAAGTATAGTTGCAGGGGGCTTAGGAGAAGGTCTGGGCCCAATAGGGCCAGCAAACTAGTAAAGAGAACCCAGCTCAGAATTGGCAACTGTATGGTATACGGGAGACATCAAGGGAGGGAGGTTGGGTTTCTTTCTAAGCTGAGGGGGTTCATCACAACTTTTCTGCTGGAAGATCAGTTGAGAGAGAATAAGTGTTGGAGAGAGTACGGGGGGGGGGTCCAGTGGAGAGTGGCATTGTTTAGGGGAAGTGAGGTGTGGTAGAGCACCCTCAGGACTGGGGCCCAAGTGGGATGGAGGCTCACGGAGAGGCCCTGGCAGGTGCGTGGACTGAGCTCCAAGGTTAGCAGTGTTGGAGGTCACAGTAAGAGACCAGGGGCCAAGGCTTTGGAGCAGGACATTGGCTCTGAGGAAGTAGACTGTGCGCCTGTGCAGGGACAGACTGACTCATGAAGGGCCACAGGATCCAACACCCATTTTGTGAATGAATTGGATTAGAGAGAGTGGGCTAGGTAGGGATCAGACTCAGGCAGGTGGGTGGGAGCTCCAGCAGGGCTGGGCTGAAGATTAGCAAAAGTCTTGGACTTGGTAGACTCAGTAGGGAAGGGGTTGGAGACTGGCCTTGGGTTCTGGGGACTTGTAGGGACAGGACGGCAAAAATGGGTGCTTGGGTGAAGGTTTGGTGAAGTACACAGCACTCTGGAACTGTGATGGAAGCCTTTGGGAACTTTGAGGGGCCAGAGACTCCAGAGAGGGGCTTGGTCAGGGACAGGGACACGAGCTGAGCTAGGGGACAGGCTTGGCAGGGAGCAGGGTCAAGACAGGACAGAGAGGGAACAGTTTCAGGGGGCTCCAGTTGGGTCTTTGTGAGGCTCGGACTGTCCCAGGACTGGGATGTGAGGGGCTCCATGGACTAGGGGAGGAGGTGACTGAGGTTTCCACTGCACCAGGACTGAGGTCTCAAAGGCTGGCGCACAGACTCTGCCAGAGGGAAGAAATGGCAGGTGGGCTCAACAGGCCCGGAGGTGGCGAGGTGGGGTGGGGGGCGCTGAAGACAGCAGTTCCTGGAAAGGGAGAAGAGCAAGAGTGGGGGGCACCTGTCCTCAGGACGGAGGTGGGGTCTGCTCGGGAGACCCGCTCCAAACGGGGCAGGGGACTCCGCGGGAGAGCGGGAGTAGGGTGGGCCGACTGACAGGCTAAGTGGTCCGGGTGATGGAGACCGCATGGCGCTGGGGTGGCCATGGTCCCATGACTGTCCGGCCTGCGACTCCCTGGGGTCGCGGCTTCCGGCCGGCCCGGAGGCCCCCGCCCTCCCGGCGGAGGAGGCGGAGGTGTCTGCGCCGCCGCCGCCACCGCCACCTCCGTGAGTCAGGCTCTGGCTGCAGCCGCGGCCGGCCTGGCGCTGCGGAGCGGGCGCGGGCAACGGGGGAGGCAGCGGCACGGAGAGCACCGCGCGCTCCCCGCCTCCAAGGTTGGGCCGCCGGGACGCGCATCGCTGGACAGACATCGGCCCGGGACGGCGGAAGGACGCGCGCACAGAGGCGCAGGGGTCTGGCTGCCCGTGGCAGTCTCCAGTAGGTGAGGACGCACTGTCCCGGCAGCTGCAGTGGCCCTGGGGCGGGCGGGGGCGGCGGAGCCTGGTGCAGACCCCCGTGCGCCGCACGCGGAGTGGCGCGGAACGCGGACGCCTGGGTGTCTCTTTGGAGAAGTGTTCGTTTCGGAGTCATTGTGCGTCGGTTTGTGGCACGGGGGCGGGGGGTGGCTTCGTGTGTGAGAGTGCACGCTTGGAGTCCCAGAGATCAGTTTTGGCTGGGGTAGGGGGTGGGGGCGATGAGCGCGAGTTTGGTGCCTGGCACTTGTGTTTATCCTCCCTCTGGTGACTGTCTGAGCCTGCGTCGCTGTCCGTGTCCAGTGCGTAGCACAGTGGGCAGTTGTTTACCTGGTGATGTCAGCCAGGGTGTGCCAGGGCTGGGGAGCCTGTCTGGTGGTGCTGGTGTTTGTTGTCTGCCTGTCTGTGGGCAGGGGCTTCAAAAGCTGCCTGTCCTGCCAGGCAGCCACTGAGGAGTGCATTGTAGGTCTGTGTGCTGGGGTGTTTGGGGCTCCGGGGACCTCTATGTATGGCAACAGTGTGTCCGTGGGAGTGCTGTTGGGGGAGCATTTGGGGTGCTGTTGTGTGTGTGTCAGTGGCTGTTTGTGCGCAGATGGCAAAGTGATGAAAAGCCGAGATGTGCCTGCCAAGGCTGCTGCGGAGGGCTTTGGCATCAGCAGTGGCCAGTGGGTGGGGGAGGCAGGTGGCAGACAGCAGCTGGCTGCCTCTCAGGGATCTTCATCTCCGCTAGGGGCTCCGAATGGGGCCGCAGGAGGTGGGATCCTGCAGCCTTAAGGCTGAGCACTGAGGGGCAGGTAGAGCCTGACTTCCTATTCTCTTCTCTCCAGGCCCAGGGCCACGGCCAGTGCCCAGCCCTGCTGGGAGCTCCGGCCAGCACCACGGACGGCGCCCAGGAAGCCCGTGTCCCCCTGGACGGGGCCTTCTGGATCCCAAGGCCCCCAGCAGGTTCGCCCAAGGGCTGTTTTGCCTGCGTGTCCAAGCCCCCGGCGTTGCAGGCTCCAGCGGCCCCTGCCCCTGAGGCCTCGGCCTCACCCCCCATGGCTCCCACTCTGTTCCCCATGGAGTCCAAGAGCAGCAAGACCGACAGTGTGCGGGCAACCGGTGCCCCTCAGGCTTGCAAGCACTTAGCCGAAAAGAAGACCATGACAAACCCCACAACAGTCATCGAAGTCTACCCGGACACCACCGAGGTGAACGACTACTACCTGTGGTCCATCTTCAACTTCGTCTACCTCAACTTCTGCTGCCTGGGCTTTATCGCATTGGCCTACTCCCTCAAAGTGAGCACGGGTGGCAGGGGTGGGGGGTGACGGGGAAGGTGCTAGCAGGATGAGCCCTGACTGAGTTGCTCTGGCCCTCTCTTCCCAGAGGAGCCAATGAGCAGAACAGATACAGTCGAGGGGTAAAGGATATGAGAACCACAAGGGGACATGCTGGTGGGTGCAGAGACGAGTGTTGGCTAGGTCTGAGCCGGCAGCAAGAAGCTGAGCTGAAAAAGATCTTGATGGGGCTTGGGTTCATTGGGGCCAGCTCGGCCCAACCAGTTTAACTGAGCCGTGGGGAGTGGGGACTCAGTACTGACAGCCCTGTCCTCCGGTCAGGGGATATGGGAACTTAACCCAGCTGGCAGCTATCCCTAAGCAAATGGGGTCAGAGATAGCATGAAACTGAAGAGAGCTTGGAGTCCTGTGTCTCTTGAGAGAGCAGTGGTGAGGCCAGGACCCCTGCAGACCCCCTTACCCAGAAGCTTGATGCTAGACACTATGTGCGTGCCACTTGGAGCTTGGAGGGACAGTGCTTAGAGACCAGAACAACCCAGAGCAAGAACAAGGAAGCCTCTCCCAGCACTCCCCAGTCACACAGAGTGAACAGAATTTCTAGAGCCCCTTGATACTGAGAGGAATTGGTTTGGAGCAGAGCAGGGTGGCAGGTAATGGAGCCATATTCCCCGAGGGCAAAGTGAGAGAACTGACTACACATATGGGGGAGATGATAGAGACAGACCTGGGTGGGGCAGCCCCTGTGTCCCATGTAAGGACTGAGCAGCTCTGGGTTGTTGCAGCCCACCAGCAGGGTGCAGGGAGATAGAGCTTAGGCCCTCCACCCACCCTCCCACTCCAGAATTAAGCAGGACAGAGGGAGTAAGGAAGGATAGATGAGTGAATAAAAAGAAGGGAGGGTTTGGCTCACACTGAGCCAGGTCATTCCTTCCCAAGCCTAGACTTGAATGGCCTAAGCCAGATGCTGACTGAAGCTTCCCAGTTTGGCGGGGGTGGCAGAGGGCTGGGGGAGAGCCCAGCTGCAGGGAGAGGAAAGCTCAGGCCAGGCTGCCCTGGGAGGAAGGAAGGACACTGGGACATCTCCCTCTGATCATTTCTGAATGTGAGTCCCACCCTGCCCTGCATCACATGCTGGCCACCTGGCCTCCATCCTCCTCCTAACTCAGCCCCAGTGCCACCATCAACATTGTCACTTGCACCTTCATCTTCAGGCCTGTGTACTTAGCTCTGGCTCCACTATTTGGGACTTGTGCATGTGAATATGCATGTGTGATCATGTGTGTATGAGTGTGTGATTGCATATGCATGTGTGTACATGCACATACACCTGACGCGCTGTGTATATGTGAATGAATGTGTGCCTATGAGCGTGTGTAGATGTGGGTATATCGTATGGGTGTGCGTGTAAGTATACTATGTGTTTATATAGGTATGAGTGTAGACATGTGAGTATGTGGGGGAGCATGAGTATAATGCAATGTGTGTGTGTGTATTGTGCATGTGTGTGAGTAATGTACATGACTGTATGTGCAAGTATGTATCCATGTGTGGGGAGCATGAATATGATTACATGTGTATGTGGATTTATACATATGCATACATTTGTGTGCATGCGTGTGAGTGAATGCATGTGTTTGAGTGTGCTGACAAATAGCAGTGTAGGTACATGTGAGTGTGAATGTGGAGGAGGTACACATACATGAGTGTGTGCACACACTGTAGGGCAGCAAGTGAAAGACCCTGGGATCTGGTGCTGGTCCCCAGTTTGGCTCTGTTCCATTCCCCAGGCCAATGCTGAGCAGAGAACATGCTTCCTGGGGCAGCTGTGGCTGCAGCTGGTAGAGCTCAGCCTCCCTGGTGCCTTCTTGCCCTGCACTCCTGGTGGCCTGTGGACATGATCTGACTGCCTGGGCTTCTGTCCGGAAACCATCCCCTCCTCCCCTGGCTCAGCCTGCACTGGCTGGCTTCTGGCGTGGGGCAGTCCCATCTGGTGTGGGTTGTAGGTAGGTCAGGCATTTCTGGATGGTACTGGGTTTGTGCTGCAGTGGGGGTGGTATGAAGTTGGTGCTTTGGGGTCAAGGAGGGCTCATACACTTCCCGCTGGTGCTGCCCCTTCTTGGGAGATAGTGAGGCCTGGAAGGCTCTGGGGCTTCCCCAGGGGTGTGGAGCAAGGTGAGCTGCCTGCCTTCAGACAGAAGGGAGCACAGAGCAGCTGGTTCTGGCCCTGAGCCTGAGAATTGTCCACCTGCCCATCAGCTGCATGTCCCCTGACCTGCTGCACCCATACTGTATGCAGCTTGTTATGGACACTTCCAAGGGCAGAAGGTGAACATGAGGTCAGGAAGTTTTGGCTGGAACCCCAGCTGTAGAAATGTAGCCATCTCACCTGCCTCACTGAGCCCCTGTTCCCTCGCATGATCACAAAACAAACAGAAACAAAATGCCATTTGAGCCAGCACACATGAACATGGCAGCAACTGGCAGGTAAACAGGTGTGAAATAAGTGCTGCTTCTCTGCCTTGCCCTGTCTAACCATCTGTCCCTTAGCCACCCCACAGCCCTCCACCAGCTGGGCCAGTACCATTCCATGCAGACTAGACCTACATCACAGAGATTGGAGCCTTACTTCACTTAGAACTTTGGGAGGGAAAAGATATGAAAATAAACTCTCCATTCATGCATTCTGCCTCATAATAACCACGGCGGTCTCTTGTTAGCTGGATAGTGTCTAGATTTTCATCTTGTTTGAGGTGCCTCAAGACTCCTTTGCATCCCCTTTCCTGGCCTCACCAAACACTCTCCTGCCTGTGTCATTCTGGAAACACCATAAGTGATATTCTTATGTAGGTTTGCATGTGCTCTTTGCTCAGCTGGGAGAATTTGTGAGATCCAGGTCTCACAAACCCTTGCCCTGCCCACATCTGCCTACTTCCACCCCAACCATCCTTTCATTTTGGTGTCGTTAGCATCCAAAGCAGGGTTGATTAACATAGGAGTCACAGAATGTTGGTTAAATGGGAGGATGGACAGAGGACATGTGGCAAGATGGCATAAATATCCTCAGTGCTTCAGAAAGGAAATACTTCACTCTGAGCTTGGGGATAAGTGAGGCTCAGGGGCAGGAGATCGCTGGGAGGAGGATGCATTTTCTCTGGGCCTTAAAGAGTGGGTGAGGGGAAAGGCATTCCAGAGAGAATGCCATGGAGGTTGGGGCTTTGGGAATCAGTAAGATCTCCACCCTTGTAGGGAGCAGAAGATAGTCCTGAATAGGCAGGCAGAAGCCCTGTAGTGAAGGATCTGGATTCTACCATGGAGAAGATTGAAGAGGAAGATGTGTTCATGCTGTACTATCCACAGCAGTGTGGAGGAAGGGGACAAGCAAAGCTTTTGGCCGGTATGGAGGTCCACGTGGGATATCATGGGGCCTGAGCTAAGGCAAAGATGGAGGACAGTAGACGCAGCCAGGACGTAATAGCTATTTGAGCCCAGGAGACTGGGAGACTCCCCAGTGATGGAGAAACCAGGTAGAATAGTTTCAGAGGGAGGATGTTCTGTTGGTTTTTGTATATACGTATCTTCCACTCCCTCCTTTCTGAGCAGCAACATCATTTACCCACCCACCCGCCCGTCTCCCTATCCATGCATCTATCCACCGCTGTCCACTCTTACATGGTCATGTGATGTTTCAATCAACAGAGGACCACACGTACAATGGCAGTTCCATTAAAATGACATCAGCTAGTGATGTCATCACCATTTTAGTTTGTGTGAGTGCACTCTGTAATGTTAGCACAATGATGAAGTCACCTAAAGCTGCATTTCTCAGAACGTTTCCCTGTGACTAAGTGACATGTGACTGTTTCCTTCATTCCTTTCAATCCTCCAAATAACCTCTCAACTCTCTATTTGACCTTTCATGCTCCTTCCTCCCTGTCCTGGTCTCCTGTTCTACTCCCACCTACCGTGTACACAAATCCACTGAGCTCTTCCTTCAACGTCATTCTTTCAATGACTTTCCTACTTTCCTTATCAACCCTCCTTGTCAATATGGTCGATCATTCACCCATCTTGGGCCCAATACATGGATACTTCTACTTCAAGTCATCCCTCTCCATCCTTCCCATTGCCCCTCTGGGTGATCCACATCTGTCCATCCATTCATCCATCCATTCAGCCAGCCAGCCAGCCAGCCAAGTGCCTTTCTTCACACTTGTGTTCACCCTTCACTTTTCGCCCCTCAATGTGACTCATCCATTATCATGTTTATATTTTTCTTCTCTTCTCATCCAACCATTTATCCAACTATCCATGCATCCATATCTTATTTTTCCCTCTTCTTTTCTCCCTCACGCCCACTCTACATGCTGAATTCATTACTTTATAATATATCCATGCAGCCTCACTATATCCTTGATTTCATTCATTGTCCAGTTCACACACCTGTTTTTTTCATCATGCATCCATCCATATATTTTTGTTTTCTCATCATCTGTCTACTTTCCTTCCCTCCTGGTCTCCCTTGCTTTTCCCCCCTGAATACCATCCATCAACATCCAAAATCATTCATCTGCATCCCACACACCCACCCTCCATCCATCTTTTCATAATCTATCCTTCCCCCTTGCTCCCTGTTTTTCCTTTCTTCCAACTACATCTGCACGAATGATCATCCAACCATTTTCTTACTTTCTCACCCTCCTCCTGCCCATTTCTTTCACCTTGTGTGGTTTCCACATAACCATATACCATATGGAGCCTGGTGACCCTGGCTCAGAGCATGTGTTTAAGTCTCAGATACACTGTTAACTAGCTGTGAGATCTCAAATAGGTAACCACATATGTGCTGCCTTGTGCAGTCCCTCTACTTCAACGTGGTGTTGAGAGAAGTTAGTACATGTAATGCTGGCAGTACTGTACCTGGCCATAAGTTCTTCCTGTTACTATTGCTGTTATTTCATACATCCATTTTCCCTCTCTGGTCCCATCTCTATCACCTCTGGGTGTTCACCAGCCCGGTGCAGGACTTTACCTGGGCATCTGTCCATCCATACACAAATCTGTCAACTTCATTCAAGCATCCATCCTTTTGCCAAGTACATGTCTCCTAACTACCTTCTCTGCTGTTATTTCCTCATCTCCTTTTCTTTTTTTACTTTTGCCTATCCAGCTGCCATGCCCAACAACTTATTCATCCACATGTTAATACAAGCATACTTATCTACTCCGTCTGCTTCCCAGCTTTCCCATTCCTCCCTTTCCCTTCTCATATTCCAACTGTGTACTCCATTTTCTATTCATATACCCACCCATTTTTCCTCTCACTTTACTGATCAAAATGCACAACTCACTCGTTCATGCAGTCACCCCCCACCTACCTTGCCTTTTTGCTTCCACCTGATTATCCACCTCATACATTCTTCTAACTCCTAGTAATCCCTCTCCCCACATGTTGTCACCTTGTTTCTTCAGTTATCCCCCTTTATGCCGTCCAGTCTTCTCATCATTGTTCGAGCTAGTTTTTCCACATTACCTATTGCAGATTTGTCTCTTTGAAGAACATTTTTTGTGTGGTGCTGGGGATTGAACCCAGGACCTTTGCCCTGAGCTTTTCTATTCTATACATCCATCCTCCCTCTCTAGCCCTGCTTCCGTCACCTCTGTGGATTCGTCAGCCCTGTGTAGGACTTTATCTGGGCATCCATCCATCAATACACAAGTCTGTCAGCTTCCATGCCCTTTTATACTTTTTGTTTTGAGACAGGATCTCACTAAGTCACCCAGGCTGGGCTTAAACTTGTGAGCCTCTTGCCTCAGCTTTCCAAAATGCTGGGATTACAGGCATGTGCCACCGCACCTGACTTGTTTCTTCCTTCTTTTCTTCTCTGCCTCACCGGTGCACTTCTATCCCTTGATTTGTCCTCTATCTGCACATCTGTCCCTCTTTCTTCACTTTGCTTTCCTCCCTCCTTTCTCTATGTGATGTCACCATTGCAAGCACTTCTTTGTCTAGTCAGTCACCCCATTATTAGCTCCTTTAAACCCCTCAACATCCTCCCACTGCTTCACTATTTACTACACATCGAGGAAATGATGACACTGTACCCAGTGAGTGATAAGAACTCGTAGCCCTTGACCACAGGTGGTTATTTCCTGGCAAAGGAGTCAGGCAGTAATGAAACTCACAGCTCTATGTGCTGGGCAATGATGACATCGATGAAAAATAGATAAAGTGTGGTTGAGGAAATGGCCAGGGGCTGCTATTTTATAGAGAGTGAGCAAATAAGTCCTCTTTGGTGGGATGGTTCCTGCAGTCGCTGCACATGTGTCTGAGGAAGAATGTTCTAGAACTGAGAGACCAGTGTGGCTGGAGTGAGGGTAGGAAACAGGAGAGGGCATCAGAGGGGATCTGAGGGTCAGACTGCATAGCCTTGTAAACTTCAGCAGAGATCTTGGCATAGAATGAAATCAGTGAAATGAGAACTTCTTAAGAATTTTAAACAAAGGGTCAGTGTGACGTGGCTTTCAGGATTAACCCTACTGCTGTGTGGAGTGTAGAAACTAGGATGCAAAGAGGTGGAGGCTGGGAGGCCAGATGAAAGGCTTCTGCATCAGTCAATGTTTGGACCAGTGTGGTGGGCATGGAAAGCTAAAATGCGGTCATTTGTGAGTATAGTGGCCCAACAGTATCCACGGGGGATGGGTCCCAGGACCCCTTGTGGACAGCAAAATCTGAGGATGCTCAAGTCTCTAATATACTATGAAATAGTATTTATGTGCAACTTACACACATCCTCCCATGCTCTTTAAATCAACTCTGGATGACTTATGACACCTAGAACAATGTAAATGCTATGTAAATAGTTGTTATGCTGGATTGTTTAGAGAAGGACAAGAAACACACACACACACACACACACACACACACTCACCTCATCTGTGCAACAATTCAGCACTCACACCCCCATCCTTA
Organism: Dolichotis patagonum; assembly: GCA_004027295.1. Taxonomy (NCBI): domain Eukaryota; kingdom Metazoa; phylum Chordata; class Mammalia; order Rodentia; family Caviidae; genus Dolichotis; species Dolichotis patagonum. Next base: position 41,212 of record PVJX010008874.1, read on the forward strand.
CTATCATTTTCTCTTTCCCCTTCTGTAAATTATTCTATTCATCATTTTTCCTTTTGCCATTTTCCCTCCATACTCAAATCACCTCTGTATTCATCCATTGATTATTGACTAAATTTATATGTCCATTCCTGCAGCAGCCATTTTTGCATTCTCCTTCTTATTTCACTACTTGCTTGCTAACCACCTCCATAGCCACCTCCATCACTCTCCTCTCCATTTATTCTTTGTGTTCTCCCTGGAGTCATCCACTCCTTCTTCACTCGTTAATAGTAATAGTGCCAAAAGCAACACCAACAAATAACAATGACCACCCAAGAGCAAATGTGTCAAGCTATTAGCATATTCTAGAATTTCTCCTTATTTAATTTAATATTTTAATTAATAATAATAAAGCTCTGTGAAGTAGGCACAGCTTTCCAGATGAGGAAACTGGGGCACAGAGAGACAAAGTAACCTCCTGTGGCCATCACCAAGAATGTTGCTCACACCCTTGCTTCTAGCTCCGTATTGCTGTTCTTCCTGTAAGTCCCCCTATCTCTCCTCTCATTCCTCCTGCTTTCCTTCCTCCATCACTTCCCATCCTAATTCATCCATTGAGCCATTCAACCAAGCACCCTTCCTTTCTGCCCTGCTCCATTTTAACTACCCACCCACCTGCTCTATCAATGTATCTGATCATTCACTCTTAGAACTTCTATTCATCAGCCTTTTCTCTTTTGCCCTCTCATCCATGTGTCCCCTAGCCCACCACCCATCTGGTCACTGTGTGACATCCTTTCCCATCTCTCTTTCCCTTCCTTCTGTGCATTCGTATTTCCCATTCACTCACATCCAGTTGAGTTGCTGGTCATAATCTGGATCATTGCAAACTTTGTGCTTCATGAACAAGAGGAGTTTATTTCTCACATTCCCAGAGGTTGGAAGTCTGACACCAAGGTCCTGAGTTTGATTCCCGGTCCCCCTTCCCTAGAAAAAACACCCAACAACAAATGAAAAGAACTTCTCACCTATCTACTCATGATCTGTTCATCTTATTTGATGTCCTCCCATCTCCTTCCATCCTTGCCTTGACTGGTTTACCCAGCTGTCTATCAGGCTCTCTACTGCTTGCCCCCCATCTTTATTTAACCAGTATCTCCCATCAGCTCTCTTCGCCCCATCACCTGGCTCTAGTGTCTCTGCCCTGTCTTGTGTTCCAACTTTGTTTTTCCACTTTTCTGCCCTGACCTCTATCTACCATCCTTATACACCCTTGGTTTTCCTTGTGCTTTCTTTGTCCATTCTTCTCCAGCCCTTTTCCTGATTGTTTTTGGCTCTCTGACCTTTGAACTCAGGATGCCCCCGGGTCTGCTGGGCCTCTCTTCCTTGTTGACTTGCCCTTGCTTGTGCCCTGCCTGGTCTCAGATGCACCATGTTTGTGCTGAAGCCTCTCAGATTTATATTTTAGTTCCACCAGAATTGGACTGCTGAGCACCCTTTCTGATACACCCCACTCCTGACCTCAGGAAGCCCCACCAGCTCTGCCTTCAACGTGTATCCAGAGAAGGCCGGGGATATAGCTCAGCAGCACAGGGACATAGCTCAGCAAGCCCAAGGTTGTGAGTTTGATTCCCAGTACTCAGCCCCCCAAAAAAGAAACAGAGTCTATCTTCCCACCTTCCTACCAGGCTCCTGCCTGGAAAGCCACCCTGATCTCTAGCCCACACTGTTACATTGGTCTCTCTCCTGTCCAGGTACTGTCTTCCCTTCAATCTGTTCATAACATGGCAGCCAGAATCTCCATGTTGAGATACGTCAGATCATTTGATATTTCTTAAGTCACTCCAAAAATCTCCTACAAACCTCCCCACCAGCTGGCTCCTGAACAGTGTTCTCTCCCCACATTGGCCTGTGTCCTGGTCTCTGCCTTCCTCACAGCTTTGCACCTACCTGTGCACCTCTCCTCCCAATGAACTCATGACCACGTCTGTCCCACTTGTCTGGTCTTTCCTCACCTGTCCCCTCGCGGAGGTCTTCCCGGCAGCACAGCCAGGACCGCACCTCCTTGGGTTTCTTGTAAGCACTTTTAACACATCAGCCACTTTACTTACTTATTGTGCTTCTTTCTTGGGTCTTTGCCTCAGAATGTAAACTCCACGAGGAGGAGACTGTTTCATTCCTTCTAGAACAGCAGCTGCACAAAGGCACTGGATAAAGATCAACTGATTGATGATTGATTGATTGATCTGTCTCTTCATCTACCATCCATTGATCTACACATAACTTATCCAGTACCCCCTTTTTCACTTATCCACCTTATCACCTGTACAACATGCGATCACACCTTCCTGCCCCAGCTGTCCAGCATTGGTACCCTAGGCCCCTGCCCATGATGCGACATATGTTACTGCACCCCCAGTACACACCACAGCCACCCAACATACACTGATAAAGTCACCTGCCTGCCTGCCTGCCTAACCCCCTGATCCATTCACCCAGCACATATTCACAGGTTGCTTTGCCCGTTTGTGCCACCACCTATTCTCCTGTTCTGTCCACTTGGCATAGTCACACGTCCATCTATGGACCTGCTGTACCCAATCCAGTGTATATGGATACATTCACGTCCTTACCCATTCTGTCCACCCAACGTGCATTATTAGCAATCCAGCATACATTATTCCTGTGACCACTTCTCTGTCCCCTGCTCCTCATGTCCACCTTTCACAAATGCACCCCCTTTCCAGACACTGAGTCGCCTCCCCAGGCCCCCCTTTCCCATGTCTTCTTCATAGCCACCATCCCTTGTCCCTTCTGTGCTAGCTGCCATCCAGCTGCCTTCCTTCTGCTTATTCATCCGTGTGAAACCTACAGTGCCATTCCTGTCACTCCTTTCAACAAGAAGCTACAGCCGAGACTTAGCTGAAGAATTCATAGCTTGGTCGGGACTTTTTATTTTGAGACAAGGTCTTATTTTGTAGTCCAATTGTCAGGCAGCCTCGCACTCGTGATCCTCCTGCCTGCTGAGGGCTCTGATTACAGGCATGAGGCCCAGCTTCAGACGTTTTGCTGTTGGATTTTGTTTTGTTTTGTTTTAATATGAGAAAAGCAATGAATGTAATCTACCACAGTAAGGAATTAGAAGAGAAAATCATGTGTTTGTCTCATGGGACTTTTTAGCACAATGTTAGACCTGTATTCACGAAGCGAGCATTGTGCTCCGTAGTGGAATTTAAGCTCTAGCTTGAGAAGAGGCTGCTTGTTACATCTCTGCTACTCCGTACTCTTAAGTTGCCTTCGCCTCCAGTGTAAAAGCTGCTATGGGCCAGCTGCTCTGCCAGGCCCGCACGTTTGCTAGTTTACAAAGTCCTTCCCCGCCTACGTGAGACCAGCACCATGTGGTCCTTGTGTCACAAGGGAGGGCACAGAGGGACAGCAAAGGCAGTTACCTGCTGGGTCACATGCTGAGTGACTCGCAGAACCAGGATCTATGTCCAGCCAGTGACTGTCTTGCATCTGTGCCCCTAACTGCTGCACTTCACAGTCTGGAATAAGGACTGGAACAAGCCCGTAGAACTGCTGCTGTTCACGGCAGATTTGTTATGATTTAGTATGAAAAACATTTGGTCAGTTATCAAAAATACCATAGCATAGCTGGACACAGAACCACTCTGCAGGAGAGAGTCAGATGTCTACACACCAGCAAAAAAATCAATGAGAAATGTCATTTTACGTTGCAATTTAAAAATAAGTAGGCAGCCAGGCATGGTGGTGCACTCCTGTAATTCCAGCACTTGGGAGGCTGAGGCAGGTGGATCGTTGCAAGTTCAAGACCAGCCTGAGCTACAAAGTGAACCCAAGGGCAGCCTGAACCACACAGTGAGACCATGTCTCAAAAAGACCAAAAAATTAAATAAATAAATAAAAATAGGCTAAAGCCAAGTATGGAGGTACATGCCTGTAATCCCAACACATGGGAGGCTGAGGCAGAATGATCCTCATGAACTAAACAAAACCAAACCTAAATAAATAAATAAGGAGGAAGATACAGAAAGTTTTAGTTGGGTGTGGTGGTGCGTGACTGTAATCCCAGCACTTGGGAGGCTGAGGCAGGAGGATCACTGTGAGTTTGAGACCAGTTTGGGCTACAAAGTAAGCTCAAGGCCAGCCTGAACTGCATGCATAGTGAGACCCTGTCTCAAAAAAGACAATAAATAAATAAATAAATAAATAAATAAAATAAAAATAAATAGGCCAAAGCCAGGTGTGGAGTACATGCCTGTAATCCCAACAGATAGGCTGAGGCAGAAGGATCCTCACAAACTAAACAAAACAAAACCTAAATGAATAAATAGGTGAAAGCTAAACCTAACAAAAGGTTTAAACTAAAAACTCTTTAAGGAAAAAATTATAAAGCTATTTAATAAAGATTTCAAACAGTGGGAGCTAAATAAGTGAGTGACACACCCTGTTCTCAGGAAGGACAGAATTGAGTGACAGCTACCAACGTCCGTTCCTTCCTTCCGAAATCACTGGAATAACAGCTCCCTCCTTCCATCCCCCCCCTCAGCCCCTCCCTCACTCCCACTGTCTCTGTATTTGCACCTTCCCTGTGAGTCTCCTTCCTTGTGAGTCTGCTCCTCCCTTCCACTCCCCCCATCTTATCTTCCTGTCTCTTCCTTTTGCCCCATTTCACTCCTTTCCCACCAATCCTCCTTCCCTCCGTCCATCTGCACATCCATCTTTTCACAGTCCTCTCTCTCCTCTCCCTTTGCCCCTCCCACTACCTGCTTCCTCCCTCCCACCGCCCCACCTGCAGAACCATCCTTCCACCCAGCTACTCTCCTCCTGCGCATGCGGGCTCTCCAACCTTTCTACCCATCCACCCTCTGCCCCACCCAGTGCTTTGATCTCCGTCCACCTTCACCACCTGTCTGCCCAGTGATCTGGGCCTGGTCAGTCCAGGTACCTATCTGTCCTATCTGTCCACCTTCCTTCCGTCCTTCAACCAGCCCAGTTGACTAATGCTAAGACATTTTTCTTTTTTTGGTTTTGTTTGTTTTGTTTGGGGTTTTTTTTTTCTTTGTCTTTTTGAGACAGGTCTCACTATGCAGTTCAGGCTGGCCTTGAGCTCACCTTGTAGCCCAAACTGGTCTCAAACTCACAATGATCCTCCTGCCTCACTCAGCCTCCCAAGTGCTGGGATTACAATCATGCACCACCACACCCAGCTAAGACTTTCTGTCCCTTCCTCCCTTTGGTTCTCGCTCTCCTTCTATTCTTCCTCTCTGGTTTTCATTTCTGCTTACAGCATTCTCACACCTGCCCTTACTGGACTTTGTAGGTGGAGAGGGATATCCCAATACTCCCTTGGAAGAGGATGCCCTCTCAGAAAATTACCAGGGTGTCCACAGACCCTCCAGGAAGCTGGGGTCCTCCTACCCTATTCCCACCATATCCTTCTCCAGAGACTATGGGGCCAGATGGGCACCTGTCCTCTCCTGCCAGCACCTGCTCGCAGGATCAGTTCCATCAGGGCGTCTGTGCACCTTATGTGCTCACTACACTGCCCTCTGCAAGACCGCCTTGTCCTTTCAGTTTAGATCACTTCAGACTTACCAACATGTTATGAAAAACAAATAAACAAATTTCTGGGTACTTTTCCCCAGATGTGTAAATGTTACTCTTTTCCCTCCATGTGCTTTTTCTTTCTCTCTGAATATTTCTCTCATAAACTTTTCTGAACGTAAATTTCACACAGGAGACCTCAAGGCTTCCCCAAAGCCAGGGCACTTCCCAGCAGATGAGCATACAGATATTGCAAATCAGGAAGTTGTCTTGGTCCTCCACCCTCTGTGGGCACCCACACCCACTCCCTGGTGACCCAGGTCTCATCCTCTTTTTGGCTCCAGGTTCGGGACAAGAAGCTCCTCAATGACCTGAATGGGGCAGTGGAAGACGCCAAAACAGCTCGGCTGTTCAACATCACCAGCTCGGCGCTGGCAGCCTCCTGCATCATCCTGGTCTTCATCTTCCTGCGGTACCCACTCACTGACTATTGACCCATGGGCGCCAGGGCCATGCAGATGAAGCACTGAGACTTGTGTGGTCGATGAGATGCAGGATGCCCTGAGGGTGGGGCAGATTGAGGCTCCGTCTGGGCCTCAGAGGCCGTGTGTGACCCAGAATGAGGCTGTTGAAATTGAGCGCCCAAAGAACAGAGTGCTCCATCCAGCCCCCGTCTGCCTCCTGGCCCTCACCCTGCCTGTCTCTGGGCCCCAGCTTCTTCCCTACTGCTGCCCCGGCTTCCATATGCCCTGTCTAGGCTCCGGGGCCTGCAGACCCCATACCCAGCAAGAAGGGCTTATGTGGGAGCTCCCGAGATGGGGGGCTGCCAGCACCTGGGGCTCACTTTCTCCTGACCCTGCCTCCTCCAAGCTGTGACCTGCTCAGAGCACTTGTACCTGTGAACTTTCAATAAAATACCTACCCTGCTCCTGCTTGGCCTTCATTCCATGCCCCAGGCGTGTGTGGTGGGGGGCAGGGGCTCTGGAAGCCTTAGGAGCCTCCTTTAGGTACAGCCTGATAGTCCAGGTCTGCAGAGCTGTATGACAGCTGACCACTGACAGGGACTTGACCCCTGGGGTGCATGCAGTCTGGGTACGGATGGGGCAGCAGAAACCTACACCAGCTGAGAGCTGAGCTAGGAAACCCCTATTCTCCCAGGAGCAAGTGCTCAGAAGTGATGCCAGGGCTGGCCCATCCCTGAGACCGAGGCAGGTTCCTCACCTGCACCTGCATCTCCTCAGCCCTCAACAGGCAAAGTGGCTTCGTGCTTCCCAGAGTCACAGTGAAGGCCGAGCCGAGGCTGCAGCTCAGGACGCAGCAGCTGTGCTGCTCTCTGGCACTAAGGAGAGGGCACTAGATCGGACAAGGACGGGCCTGCCTGGGGGTGGTGATGGAAAAGGGTGCAGGCAGAGGCAGTCTCTGGCCACTGCTCCAGGCAAATGGCTAGACAGCTGGCAAGGGGACAGGGCCACAGGCCAACAGTGGGGAGAAGAGGCTGACTTTGAGATGCCAAATGTAGTCGTGCAAGCAAGAGACCTGGGCTGGAAACACTGCTGGGAGATGGGTGTCACCAGCACAAGGGCACTGGGATGGGTCTTCCAAGCTGGTTGCCTGGGGGAGGGGGGAAAGGAGGAGGCAGGAGCTCAGGGACACTGCGTGGTGAGCGGGGAGGGTAGGCTTTTGTGTGAGAGATGGGAATGTGGGGCTGGAGCCTTCATGTTTTGGCAGCAGCAAGAAGAGACCATCCTTCTCCTCCCAGTCCAGAAAAGCACTTTCCGGATGAAAAGGTCAAGTGGTTGGGCCTTAGACACCACCACATGGACATTCCATGGACACAGGGGGAAGGAAGCAAGAAGCCTGGCAAGTAGGGATGTGTGCAGGGGTGGGGGGAAGAGGGTGCAGCATCCCACTGTGAGTGAGGCCTAGTCCCAATCCTGACTCAAGTCCTACACAGCAAGGTAGGGTGACCCTGGTTTCAGTCGAGGTGGGAGGTGAAGAGGACAGAAACAAGAAGGCTTGAAAGTCAGAAGAGGGGCTTACTGGGGACTGAGCAGGAGCCTAGGGCACTGTTCCTGTCTCCAAAGGTAGTAGAGATGCCTCTTGGCAGGGGCAACTGTGGCCTGCTCAGTCCTGGACACTTCATCAGGGTAGGTAGTCCCAGTGATCTCGCCAAGGCTTCCTGGAGGAGTCAGGCAACAAATGGGGGTGCTGGGCCCTAGAAGGGGCCAAGACATGTGCAAGAGACTGAGCCCTGGGTGGCAAAATCAGCTTAGGCTGACCCCATGTCCAAGCAACTTGTGCTGGACAGGAGGAAGCAGAGAGAAACAATGTCTTCCTGGCTCCCTTTCTCTGCACTGATTCGGCACTGAACAGCTGCCTGCCCAGACGGTCTGCAGGGCTGCACCTGCGTTAGGGAGGCCCTTCTCTGGGATGTGCCCAGCCCAACTGAGGCTTTCTGGACTCATGTTGGAGACAGGACAGCCACCCGACAGCATGGGGCAGAGCCACACTGCAGAGGTCAGCTTCACCAGTAGGGAGGACAGCACTCCCACACCCGGGTCCCTGGTGGGGTCAGTAGGTCCAAGCCCTCATTGCCTGCTTCTGGCTCCAAGCTCTGTGTCTTCACCTCCCTGCAAGCCTCTCTGGCCCATTTTCATTTGGTTTTGTATAGTGCCTGGGTCACATTTGACGTGTGCCCAACACTTGTCTGAATCAAAGAGAGAATTACCTTCTCTCTTCACTCCCTGCCCTTCTCCCTACAGTATCTGGCCTACAGGTTCTGACCAACTTCCCTCATCCCCCAGCTGCCCTGGTCACTGCCCTGGTGACTATCAGCCCCCAGCCCACAGCTCCTCCCCCAAGTATGGATGGAGAGGGGCTAAGCTCCTAGCTGTGCATCTGTGTGCCCGTGTGTGACAGTGACCATGTGACACAGGTGTATTAAGAGGGGGTGCCTTCGCCTTCACCACACTGGAGGTCCCCAGCCCCACTCACTTGCCCAAGCTGCTGCTGTCCTAAGGTACCAAAGCCAACATCTACCTGGAAGTTGACCCTGTGCCCTCACCATCCCTAGGGGCTTAGGAGAGCAGAGACCTCTACTCCCTCTGAGGTCCTTCTGCTCCTGCACACCAGAAGGTGACTCAGAGTAGATGGTACCACAAGGGACAGTAAGCAGCTACTGAGGAGACCTCAGCCCCACTGGAGTGCAGAAGGAGAGGGGTTACCTGGGGAAGATCTGGAGACAGAGAAGGAACTATTCGGAGGCCGATTCTATTCTTACTCTGATTCTACATTTGCCGGCTCTGCTGCAGGCTCCTGGGGGTGGCCAGAGGGGCGGATGTAGCCAGGACAGCAAGGCTGCACTCCCGGGAGGCCAGCCAGCGAGGCTGTGAGCGCAGAAGAGACAGAGGAGTAGTTGTGGAAAATCTCCACTGCCGATCACATCAACCCACAAACTCGCAACTAAGCAGCAGAAATAAAAAAAAATCTCTAGCTTTGTCCATCACAGAAAGGAAAAAGCTTTTTACAGCAGCCATAGAAAAAGCCAATTATTTTGAAAGCAGCAAGAGAGGGGTGACTTTACATCAAAAATAATGGAACATTCATAACCTGCGGGAAAGAAAATACTTCTTTAAACAAAAACTTCTGAAGTGTAAATATAGCATGTAGCACAGAAGTCAATTAAAAATAAAATTTTAAGCAGTGCACAGGTGAATTTTTACAGAGCAATCATCACAAAATAGAGAAGCACCACCTTGTCTCACCGCCCTGATCAATATCCAGTGGGCAATTGCAGCCCTTTACCTGTGTCCCTACCATCTAAGCACTCATCCCTTAGCACTGGCATCTAGTAAGTTCGTGTGTTTGAAACTCTTTATAATTGGAAGCAATCAGCATATGATTGTGCCCAGCATCTTTTACTGACTGTGGTTCACTGGGGTATTGGTTAGAACCACAGCTCACGGAATCCTCCCTGCTGACCGTTATTCCAGTGGACAAATAGACCTGCAGATGTGGGTGTTTCCCATTTGAAATTCATGGATAACTGCTGGAGACCAGCACTCTGCATGTCCCAGGCATGTGGGCATCCTCTCCTGCATAGGTTCCGGAAAGAGGCAACTGGGTTATGAATTTCCCAGACCACCTACTCTGACAGAAAACCCCAGTTTTCTAAGGTGCTTGTGCCTCTGCCCATCAGCAGGCCTGTGTTCCTGCAGCCCCCCGCCCTGCCTGCATTGCCTGGTTCCTGTTTTCTTTGCTTTAGTTACTGGTGCAAGCCTGGCAGCATTTGTGCTTCCCTCCTGGGAAATGAGGCCGAGTGTCCTTTTCATGTATTCGCTGGCCATTTGGACATCCCCTTTTGGGAAATGCCTGTTTCAGTACCTTGATCATTTCTTTCCTCCAGAACTATGGTTTTTTGCTTTTGTAGTTGCTCCTAGTTCAGCTGATACGCGTCCTCTGAGAGCTCTCTTTGCCCGAACTCTGTACTCCAAGGCTCCCATTTCTACCTTCTTGGTGGCATCTTTAAAAAACAAAAACAAAAACAAAAACAAAAAACCAGGAGTTTTCAACTTTAATACAGTCACACTTGCCCATACTCTTCATTCAGCTACTGCTTTCCTGCAAGACATAAAGAGAAGTTGAAATAGAAAGAAAATCAATACATTTAGCCAATCAAGGCATATGGAAATTCCTAGAGTTCTGGAGGGAGCTAGTGTTTTAATTTTTTAAATTTATGGTGCTGGGGTTGGAATAGGCTTCATGTATGCAAATGAGCGCTCTACCACTGAGTTACCTTCCCAGGTTCGGCTCCTATTTCTTGTTGCTGGTGCTGCTCGCATGATTATTTGCTTCATAAAAGTCAGTAAGTTGCACATTTAAGATTTATGCAGTTTTATGTATGATATGTGTGCTACAGGTGGATCTTTATGGCTGTATTAGTCATAAACGCCACAATAGGAAATAGCTGGAATGCATAAATGTTTGCATGGGTTCAAGTAATGTTCCTGAGAGAAATAATCACTATACTGATGTACGAGACTTGGTGGGGATGAAGAAGCCCTGCGTCTGGCATCTAGACACTGGCTCCTAAAGATTCACCACCAATGGAAATGGGGCTCTCTGGGGAAATGGCTGACGCAGGGTTTGGGGCAGGAAAGCACAGGGTGAGCCTTCGGCTTCCTGTTGGGCAGAAGAAAGCTGACAGGCCAGCGAGTGTTCGCCCGAAGTGTGCACTGACCAAGTCAGAGGTCTCCTGAGCATCAGGCCATTGAATAAGACGGAAACAGTGAATCAGGGGAGGGGAGCTGTCAACAAGCAAACCAAAACCTCACTGAACAGGAACTCTCTAGTACCAAAGAACCACCCAGAAGAATACTTTCAATGAGAAAAGGAAACCAAGCAATCTTTCAGGTGGATGAAAATGATCAGAGAATGTTATCAGCAGACAAGGTCACCTACCCCTGAGAGACAAGTCCTGAGGAGAGCCTGCAGCATACTGAATGTTTGCATCCCCATCACATTCACAGGTAGAAGCCTGCATGCTGGTATGGGGAGATAGGACCTTTAGCAGAGATTAGGGTTAAGATGAGGCTTGAAGGTGGCCCTGGGGTGGCCCTGGGGTGGGTTTAGTGGTCCAACCAGGAGACCCCTGAGGCAGAGCTTTCTGTCTCTTCCTCTCTGCTGTAGGAGGAAACCACAGGAGGACAATGGAAACCAGGAAGAGGCCCCACCAGTCCGTCTGCACCTTGCCCCAAGACTCCCAGCCTGCAGAGCTCTGAGGAGTAAATGTTGGTGCCTGCAGCCCTGCCTGTGACTCTGTCACAGCAGCAGAGCTGACTAACCTGCTACCAAATGTGCAGAGCTAAACAGCAGGCAACCTCAGCTGAGGGAGCCCAAGCCCACCCCTGGCCTGACATCCCCAGGGGAGTCCAGGCTGTGGGAGTAGAGGGAAGACCTTGGAGATCTTGGGGAGATACAGACAGCAAGCCATGGCCACCACCGAGGTGACAGTGTCCTACTCACTGAGTGGTGTGCCTTTGCTCTCTCTTAAGGTTATCTTTTGATAAGCAGAAGTTATTTTTAATCGAGCCCCACTTATAAATTTTTCTTGTCTGGTTGATCTTGTTGATGTTCTCTGAATTTTTTATTTTCCTGCTTACGTAAAAGTCACAAAGAGTTCCTCTTCGCCTTATAATAGCTTTGCTGCCCTGCCTGTAGGTCTGTGTCCACCTCGAATGGATGCTTGTACAGAATGTGAGACAAGGTCCCCCTCCCAGGCCCCCTGGGGTCACCTCCATCATTTCTTGGGCCCCTTCCCAGCTCCGAGGGCTCTGAGAGTTGTGGAAAAGGATTCTTTCAGCCACCACATACCTGTCTGTTCCTGTCCTTAAACTACAGGTTCATCTTGACTTAGACAAGAGACCGTGGCTCTGGGACTCTGGCAAAAACATGGTGGCCTAAGGGCTGGGGGAGGGGCTCTGATGTAAATTCACAAGACTTGTTTTTGTGTTAGAATTTTACTTATTTATTTATTTATTCTGTCTTTTTGAGACAGGGTCCCACTATGCAGTTCAGGCAGGCCTTGAGCTTGCTTTGTAGCCCAAGCTTGTCTCAAACTTTCAGCAATCCTCCTGCCTCAGCCTTCCCAGAGTGCTGGGATTACACCCAGCATGTACCGCCACACTCAGCTGGTTTAGAACTTGATCTGTTTTTGTAACTATTTATTTCTATGAGCATCTGAAAAGAAAATGATATGGCTTTGCCAGTTTGGGGGCACGGTTTTCCATCACCTTCACTCATGTCCTATAGCTAATTACATTGCTGAAATCTTTTTCCACCCTATGTATCTTTTTCTGGTCTAATGAATTGAATTAAAACATCTGGCTCTGACCATCTATTTTCCTTTTCGTTGTCAATCTTTTTATGAATTTTAAAACTACATTGTTAAGTGATTACAAGTTTAGGATTGTTATGTCTTCCTGAATCAATCCTTTTACTATTACCAAAAGAGTATGTTATTGCTAGCAATGTTTCATTTATTAATCTACATTTTTCCTGACATTTATTTAACTATGCTGCTTTTTGGTCAATGTTTATAGCCGTATCATATTCTAACGTGTAGGTGTTCTTTTTTATTTTATTTTTTGGGGTGTCCTTTAATATCTTTTACAAATAACTTTTTTTGGGGGGGGTACTGAGAATTGAACTCACAACCTCTTACTTGCCAGGCAGGCCCTGTACCGCTGAGCTATATCCACTGCCTACAAATAAGATTTTTAAGAATCTGGATTAGCAATATTTGACTTTTGTTTTTTGTTTGTTTTTCTAACATTTGAATTTTCACTGAAACATTTGTTTAGGGAGTTAGGTTGGCTGGGTTAGCTCAGGCCTGGGTTTCCGTTTTGGAAAGCCTGAGTCCTCTTTTATTCCGTTCCTGACTAGGGCAGGCCCTCCTGAGCCTTCGAAGCCCAGCCAGGGGCATCTTTCTCCTCATCCTTCACCCCTGTGGTAAATGTGACTTTTCCTGCAAAGACTCTGAAACGTGGCTTTCTGGGTCTGTGCTGTGGAGCTGGAGCATCTCGGTGGAACTTTCAGCAATGATCTGCCCCCAAATTTGAAGCAGGTCACTCTCCAGAGGGACCCGGTCTTTCACATATCATGAGAAGCCAGGAGACTGCACTCAGTTCCCCAGAGCTCCCAGCTCAAAAGCCCCAGAACTCAGCAAGTGTCCGGCTTCCCCAAGCTCTTCTCCCTTTCTAGCTTACAAGAGCCAGCGGTTGTCCAGCTGCTTACCCTCCCCTGGGAGAACTCAGCACCCAGGCCAGGCCCTTTTTATTTGCATTTCTAGCTTCCCCAGATAGCTCATCCTCCTGGACAAGGACCAGGTCCTGTACCCTACTTTCTGTCTCTCTGTCTCTGTCTCTTTATCTCTCTCTCTTCCTGTATCTCTCTCTCATTCTCTGACTCTCTCTCTCTCTGTCTGCCTCTGTGTCTGTCTCTGTCTCTCTGTCTCTCTCTTTCTGTCATATCTCTCTCTTTCAGAATTGCTCCCATGAAAAAATTAAGCCAGTTACATCAACTGCTTGGGATAAGATTATCCTCTTTGGAATTTGAGTTTCTCTGATCTGCATTGCTTTGATGGCTCTCCAGTGCCCTAGCATACTGGTAGCCTGCATTTTTCCTGGTGTTTGTAGCATTTTTACCTAATGTGACTTTTTACATCTCAGTGAAGCAGAAGCCTTCCTTCTATGGTGTCTTTTTCTTTCCTTGCTTATTTATTTGTTCATGGTACTGGGAATTGAACTCAAGGTCTTTACACTGAGGTCTTTACAGCTCCCCACCAACCTTTTTATTTATGTATTTATTTTCATTTTGAGGCAGGGTGTTGCTAGGTTCTAAATTTCCCAGGCTGGGCTCAAACTTGCCATTCACCTGTCTCAGCCTCCCGGAATGCTGAGACTAGAGCCGGACACCACTACATCTGGCTTCTTTGCTAACAGTTCTTAAGTCACTATACTTTAAAGATTCTTTGTTGTCTCCAGGATCTTTATTACTTTGCCATTCATGTTTAGCTATTTAATCAACTTTAATGTGAGGCAAGGTAAGCTTCATCTTTCCATTCTTCTGAAAAGCTGCCCTTTCTTCTATGCCTCACAGGCTGTCTCAGTCCTATATCAAATGTTCCTTCCATAAACTCCTTTTCCAGGCTTCTTATTTAATCTTCTCTTTGTCTTTTTACCAATACCATAAAGACTTAAGTATTATAGCTTTATAGTAAGTCACAATGTCTGCTAGGTCCCTTGTTTTTAAAAATTTCCTGACTATTCTACTTCTTCCTTCTTTTAATTTTGGAATCAACTTGTCAAGTTAACACAAAAAAAGTCTATTAAAACCGGTGGGCAGGGGCAGATACCTGTAATCTCAATTACTCAAGGCAGGAGGATCATAAATTCAAGGCCAGCCTGGGCAACATGGAGACTCTGTCTCCAAATAAAATTTTGAAAGGCTGAGGATGTAGTTCAGTGGCTAGTTACTCACATAGCATTCATAATGATACAGGTGAATGAAACTCCCGAACTACTATGTCCAATACGAGCTTGTGTTTTCCAAAATCGAAGAATGAATTTTAGGAACAACAGAGGTGAGTAGTAGAATATATTTATTTAGAGGAAGAAAGCTTCTGTCTGGAGAGAGACAGAAGGGGTCCCAAACAGGTTGCCAAGGACTCTGTATTTTCCAGGGACTTTTATAGAGCAAAAGACTAGATGGCTCAAAGGTGGGGAAAATGAGAATTTGCCAAGTGGGTATAAAATGATGCAGATTTAATCCCTAAGGATTATACTTAAGGTTTGCTTACGGTTGTCTTGAGATCTGGCCCGCAGCAAGAGGTGTGGGTCTCCTGCAAGGTCATCAGACATCTGGTCCTCTGTGCCAGCTTCCGAGAGGGCCTAGCCCTGTCTGACTGCCTACAATATTTCTAACTGGCTCAGCTGCCTGTAACAATGAGACCCTAGGTTCGATCCCCAGTACCAGAAAGGGGACAGGGGGAGGACTACTGAGATATTTATTGGAAAAAAGAGACACATTTGGGGAGAACATACTTTTTTAATATGGAATTTTCCAAATCTCCAAGTGTGCTAATCATTTCTTTTACTTAAACTTCCTTTAATTTCTCGCCCAAAATATTTTGTCATTTACTGCATAAGAGTCTTACATGGAATTTGTTAGATTTATTTCTGGATATTTGATTTTTATGCTATTATAAATGTCACAGTTGGAAATATTTTCAAGTGCTTATTACTAATGTAAGGAAATGCAATTGACTTTTTAAAAAGCAACTGTACTCTCAGTGTCCTTACTAAGCATTTTTTAACTGAGTGATTTTTTTTTTCTGTAGCTTCATCTAGATTTTCTACACATGCAATCATAGCATGCGATCACATGAGTGGTTACAGTTTTAGTTCTTCCTTCCTAATCTGCATCTACTTTGTTTTTCTTGACTTACTGCATTTCCTAAGACCTCATTTACAATGTAAAAATAGAACTTGCCATATCAGGCGTTTCTGTGATGATCTTCATCTCAAAGATAAACCCTTCAAGACCATGTTACTCTGTGTGATATTTGTTCTAAGTATTTGTAGTTGTCCTGTATTATTTAAGGAACTTCTTTATTATTCATAAGATGCTAACGCTGACATTTTTGCTATGATGCCACGCATATGAAAGATTTTGTATTCTGCAAAAGCATGGCGTGAAACGACCAGAGCTAATGGGAAAATAAATTTGGGGAGCAGAGTCATGCAAAAACCTGTGGAATTTCTGCCACTGGAGAAAATGACAATGGCCAAATCCAATCCATTATTTCCTCCTGACCCTGCATCCTGTCCCTTCCCACCCTCTCCTCTGGCTCAGGATTCTCGCTGCGCCAAGCTGGTCCCTCGGTCACCTTGAATGGCCCAGATTCAAATGCTGCTCCAGAGGCGTGTCCAACTTGTGGCTTGCCAGCTGCTTCCCCTTAATTTTTTTTAAATGTTATATTACAAAATATTTTTAAATGAGGTTTTGCTCATGTACATTAACTACATCTTATACACAGCTACTTCTTTCTATACCAGTTGCTATTGTGCCAGTGTACAATTCACGAACGTGCCTTTTAACAGAAATGGCTGTCTTTTATTAAATTTCTATTAAATTTAATTTTCTGATATTAAAATAACTGCATGCCTGAATTAAATCTAAAATGTGCACTCTATCAGTATTTTTAAAAAGTTGCCACTTTGATTGTGTTTTGTTTTGTTTTTTTTCTAGATACGAAGGTGTGTGATAGACTTCTAATGTCTCTCACCCACCATGCTCCTTAGATTGGGTCTCCGGTTCCCCCAGGTCTTGAAGCTGGGAAGGTTCTTGTCTTATGCTTTATCTTTGGTATAGCAGCTGGGGAGCCCTCGTGCCCTACTTTTCTATGTAGGAAGGTTTTGATTTTAGTTTCAATTCCTTTATGAGTTACTGTTTTCTTTGTTTCCTGCTTATCTATTCCTGTCTCCAGAATCTTGCACTCAATACTTAACCAGTTAATTTTTTATATTCCCTTACTTTCAAATACAGACATAATTATTGTCCATTTTATGATGTGTCACCATAAGAGCAACCAAAAACTTTGTACTCCTTTAGAACATTTTTTTATTCAATATACTGACTTTTTCATCCCCAAACACACTAAATACACATAAAAAGTGATTGTTTGTTATTATGGCTTTAGACAAAACAGTTTTTACATTTATCGTCTGCACTGCTAGACTAAATTAAGTCTCTATTTGTTAAAGAGTTCTTGGAGAATGGTTATGTGACACAATCTGAATTGAATGCCCCATTTCAACGACCCTGACACATTTTCCTTGTTTCACACACACTCAGCACAGGGATGGAGACCAGTATTTTCCACAACTTTTCTGTGAATTATAGATGTTGAAAACTACTCTCCAGTTAAACTTCTATTTTTCCTTTCAGGCATTTTTCTGTACAATAGTTTTACTTTTGACTGAAACCTGAATGCAAAATATCTGTGGCTGATTGACAAACTGATTTGGCCAACACATTGGTGGAGAAAATGGGGCAGAAAAGAAAGGTAAAATGACCCTTTATGACATTGTATTTCACGTACAAACTATTCACTTATTGTCTACACTGTTAGACTAAACTACATTTGTTTATTAATATAATTTTAATATCTTGCATTGAGATAGAGCACATTATAATTTTTCTTACTAAAGTTAATGGGAATATTATTTTATCTCATCTTTCTGCTACTGGCAGGATTTTCAGAAAAAAAAAAAATAAGTTACAGTAGGACCAGGCATACATGTATTTAAGCCATTCAGTTCTTCTCTTATGTCATTTTTCTAATTTTGACAATTAGTGTTTTTACCATATTTGATTTAACTTCTGTGAATTGCTGCTTTGATGAGTAAAAACAACCAAAATTTAGCAATGTCATACATTTAACCTAAGAGGTCAGTTAAAACACTTCCCATATTGTATTGTGGTTTTCAACTAAGGTTAATAATAGCATTTTCTAATACATAAACCAATGTGAATGTTCTAGTTAAATTTTATCATGGAGTTGTAACATTATTACATCCTGGGTGCAGAGGATTTTCTAAGTATTTCAAGATATAGTTTATGCTTAATCTTTTGTTAGTGGGTCAAATGTGCTTGAAAAAAAATAGTTACAATGGGGGGGTACAATCTTTATTTGACTATAGGCAAAGGTGTTTAACCAGGATGTCCAAATCTTCTGTACACTTACTTAGCTTGATATAAAGAGAGAAACTGTCCTAAGATCTAGCAACTGAGAGCTGAAATCCAATGCTGCATTTACCCCCGAAGCTTTGGGCTGCTCCCCAGCACTGCAATCTCTGCAGGCTTGTTCTTGGCACACCCAGCAGTCCTCTGATGAGAAACGTAGGTGGAAAGGTTCCCCAGAGCCATGCCAGGTTTCTCTCAGATGGCATGGCTAGCACACTGCCTTTCTGCTCTCCTGGGCTCAGGGTGAGACCTGAACCATGGTTGCACAGTTTCCCAGCCTTAAGGATACCTCCTTACTTTCTCCCACACAGGGGGTCCCCCTATTAAAACCCTCCATGCTAGTTTTTGTCTTGTTATCTGCTCCTCAGAAGTCGTGGAACAGTATCAGAAATGCAGGAAGTGGTCTAAGAAAACAGGCGATGGGGAGAGGATTGGGAGTGGTTCACCTCTGCATGGGAGGCAAATAAGTCACATCCTGGCCACTCGGCAGGCCTGGACAGTCTCCAAGACAAGACGGAGGCTCCGTTGTTAGCAGTTTCACTGGTGATGACTGGGGGAGGCCAGGGAAGGAGAACCCCCAAGCACAAAATGATGGGGTGACACCCACAGAGGCAGGAGGTTGACTGGTTATGACTGAGCTGTCCTGATGCTCACCAAAGGGAAATCACTCCAAAGGCTGCCGAGGGCCACACGGGAGCTGAGAACTCTGGCCACTCATGAAGAGGAGCCTGTGTCCCTGGTGCAAGGCAGACACATCTGAGCAGCAGACTAAGACCTGACTATGACACACAGAGCTGGGAGATGTTGAACTGGAAAGCCCAAGAACAGCCAGTGTGCAGAGGTCAGGTTCTGCTGGGGAACCTGCGGCCCTGAACACCAAGACAGGAACCCAAGAGTGTCAGCTGTTAGCAGCCCTGAACTCTGAATTCAGAGGCGTCCACCCTTCCCAGGTGGGACCAGCACCTGCTTTATGTGAGAAAAGTTAGAAGCCTCTCTCACCTCGGGTGGAAGCCTGGGACACTATCCTATCATTCACCTGGCTTCCGGTAACTACAGTGAAGTACTCCCATCACCCTTCTGCAGAGACATGTGGTACCTGATAGGTGGAAAAGACAGAACATACCTAAAGAACCCGCTGCATGTACCAGTAAGAACTGAGGGGTGCTTTGGGACCCATAACATTTCCCCAATGTAAAGAATAAAGTACAATTTGCTTAGAGTGAGATTTACATTGCTATTATACATAACTGCTTGCAAAGCTAAGATACAGAAACCGATCACGTGGGACACCATAATCCACCACTGCCACAACCTGCACATCCACTGGGGCCATTTTGTGGCCACGTCCCCTCCCCAGCCCCACTGGTCATCTTCCCATAATATATTTTTGTTTTTCCTGGATGTCATGGAAATGATATCAGTTAACATGGAAACGCTCAGGTCCAGCACCCTTTGTTCAGCACGATGTGTTGAGATTCTTGCCCTATCGTGGCGTGTATCTGCGGTTTGTTCCTTTGTGTTGCCAAGCTGTCTTTTGATATATGGAACAACACAGTTTCCACCCCCAAGTTGAGGGACAGTTTGGACTTTCTCTGACTGGGTTTATTTTGTGTTTTTCCTTTGTTTGTCGGTTTCATTTTTCACTTCTCCTCCCCCTGCCCGCCCATCTTCCTCAATCTCCTGGGTGCTTCCCAAAGTCTCCCTCCCTGTTCCCCATCATCTACCTTTTATTTTGTTCTCCAAGTTATTTATACATTGGGTTTCTCCCATAAGAGAATCTCTGTGATATTTAACCTTCTGGTTCTGATTCATTTCATTTTCTCTGGCTTTTGGCAGTTAGGAATACCTGTGCAGGTTTCTGCGGGAACATAGGTTTTTCATTCACCTGAACCAACATTTGCAGGTAGAGCTGCCAAGCCACGTGATGCCTGTAAGTTTAATTTGATAAGAATCAGGGGTGGATTGCCAGATTCCTCCCTATTCAGTCTCACTGGTTTACTCATATGTCTCCTGGCTTCTCAGTCACAGCATTATTAACAGTGTGACAAACAAAACAAAACAAAACAGTGTGACACAGAGAATCCTCTCTGGGGGTACCATCCTGGGCATCGTGAGGTGCTCAGCTGAACTGCTGACCCTGCCCCACAGCGCCTCTCCCAGGTGTAACAACCTATTTGATGAGAAACTGCCAGCCAGGGATGTAGCTCAGTGGCACAGCACCTGCCTGGCAAGCACAAGGGTCTGAGTTGGATTCCTGCTACGAAAACAAAAACAAAAACAAAACCCTGCCAAACCCAAATCCCAAGGAGCCCATTCTTTATCACTACCAGTGGGGGCTACAGGAGGTCCAGCCAGCCTTGTGCTTGCCCACATTTAATGCAGAACACTTAACAAAATTCTGGACATTCAAAAGAAGTGTAGTGTTACATCATTGCAGTTTAAATTTACACTTTCCTAATTACCAGTTGTGTTGAGCATCTTTTCATGTGCTTCTTTATCATCTATCTATAGTCTTTGGTTCGGTGTCTGTTTAAATCTTATGCCCATTTTTTTTTCTTTTTGGAGACAGGGTCTCACTGTGTAGTTCAGGCTGGTTTTCAGTTCACTATGTAGCCCAGGCTGGCCTCAAACTCATGACAATCCTCCTGCCTCAGCTTCCTACGTGCTAAGATTATAGATGTGTGCCATCATGCTTGGCCTCTTGCCCATTTTTGATTAGTTATTTTCTTTATCTTGTTTTAAAGATTCATTATCTATTCCGGATCCAAATCCTTTATCAGACAGATGTTTTCAAACATTTTCTCTCCCTCTGTGGCTTGTACTTTTATTTCCTTCACAGTGCTTTTCCAAATTCAGGACCTCTTACTTTCAATGAAGCTATGTTTATCAATGTTTTTTCTCTTACCAATTGTGCTTTTGATATTATATGTAAGATTATTTTTGTCCAACCCAAAGTCACGAGGAATTTCTCCTATATTTTAATTTATTATTCATTTGGTAATAATCTTTTTATCTGGCCTGAGATGTGAATTCAAATTCACTTTTGCAGCTGGATATACAGTTATCTCAGCCCATTTTGTTGGGAAGATCTGCTGTCTTTGATGTCGAGGGAGTCTACTTCTTTACCTTGTCTCACTGATTTTTGTCTGTCTCCTGACTTCTCAGCCATAGCACTAGTAACAGTATGGACTGGACAGTTCTCTACTGTGTGGTCTATCTGTCCACTGTTGAAATTTCTGTTGTTTGCAAATCACCCAGATGCAAGTATGTTGTTAAGCAATACTTTTGATATTTCTCTAATCCAATTATCTCTGCTCCTTTGTCAGAAATCTTGGTTGGTCTTACTTGTAAGAGTTGTTGCCTATATTCAACTCCTTCCTGTAATCTATGAATCTACCCCTTCATACTATCTGGGTTACTGTTGCTTTATTTTAAAAATTTGTCAAATCAGGTAGTATCATTCCTCCAACTTTATATCCTTCTTCAAAAACCTTTTTTGGCTATTCTAGGGTGCTTAGCCTAATCCCTGACCCTGCACACTGCACCAGCAGTGCCTCCCCCAAATGTAACATCTTCAAATGTCTTATGACATTGCTGTGTTTGGTCAGCATAATAAATATCGCAGACTAAGTGGCTTAAACAGCAGTAATTCTCTCACATTCTGGGCACCAGAAGCCCAAGTCCCTCTGGAGGCCTCTCTCCTGGGTTTGCAGTTGGCATCTTCTCCCTGTGTATCTGTGTCCTGATCTCTTTTTACAGGACCCCAGTTTGATAGATTACAGCCCACTGACTAGTTGGGAGGGTTGTTGTTGTTATTTGTTTTTTTGAGACACAGTTTCACTATGCAGGTCAGGCTGGTCTTGAACTCACTTTGTAACCTAGGCTGACCTTGACCTCACAGCAATCCCCCTGCCTCAGCCTCCTGAGTGCTGGGATTACAGGCATGTGCCACCACACCTAGCACTGAGTGGTTTTATTTTACATTAATCTGTTCTTTAAAAGACCTGTCTCAAATACAATCACATTCTGAAATGCTGAGAGTCAGGGATTCAGCCCTTAACAATGGCCCTGTGTTATAGCTGAGAACCACGAGTCCTTCTTGACATCCGAGCCACTCGGTCTTGAATTCTGTAGATTTATAATCCTTCATTAGTGAAATATTTTTATTTCTAAGTTGATTTTTCTGTTCTAGACCTCTTCCTGATATCTATACCTGTATATCCACATCTAGCTATCTATCAATCTATCTTTTTTCTCACTATGTAGTATAGGCTGGCCTTAAACTCCCTATGTAGCCCAGCCTGGTTTCAAATTTATGATGA